>JAPERM010000357.1:0-29687 GCA_030411635.1 Fusarium sp. MBC 119 | reverse complement strand
GGGGGGGGGGGGTGGGATTTTCGGTGATTCGATCGGTATGGGACGAAGGTACGAATCTAATCAAGACATGCTTGAGCAGCTCACTGCCAAACTTTGGTATCATCCGCTGGCCTGGATCATGAGTTTGATGTGATTGGTACGGCTAGTGGTAGGAGTAACATGAAGAAATTGGTTTGGGGTGTCTTGGGTGGGGCAGGATTGGAATTTGGAGCCTACTGAAAGCAGATTTCTAGAGCTATAGGTGTCAAGACAGTCGAAATTTGCATCAAGGTCTTTGGCATATGTAAGGATAGGGGAAGCCTGGCCCTTGATATCAACGAGCTTCAACCGGTATCAGGGTGCCTTGGCGTCGTGATCCGCGCTCGAAACGACTCACATGGAGGAGAGAGCAATTTGCCACAGGCCCTGGCAGTTGTCAGCCATTTATGTCTGGAAGCTATGAGCCTATTGGTCTTCGTGGGAGCGTCGGATGTGGCTGCTGCCTCCAAGATTTGGCTGGAGGATTGTCCTTCCGCTTGAGATAGAAACTATGTGTTGGTCGAGATATTCTTCTAGAAGATTTAGCTGGTTAGTATCAGAGAAAGTAGTTCTTATATGCATCCAACGCAGAGGAAATGGATAGACACTGAGAAATTGGGCTTGTTTAAACAAATCGGTTGTGATGCCCTATTATGCAGAAAATGTCGTTCTGCTTGATGACATAATGTATAGAGTCCAAAGATCAACGAGGACAGGCCCGTGTCCTTGAACTAGCGACAAACAGTCATTTCATTGGTTACTGACTAGCTCTAGAGAAGGATAATTTGAAGCCTAGCAATCGAGTTTACCGTCTCGTTGTTATAGGGCAAGCAAAAAACTCGCCATTTCATGTCCAGCTTGTTACCCAGCACCCAGGGAGGCTTGAGAGATTGTGCGCCCCTTTAGCTGCCCTGGTCCATCGTGGCTGTTTCATCCTGAACCTGAGTTGAATGGATACATCGTATGCATTGTCGAGCTTGCCAGGGGATGAGAGACGTGTGTAATGCTGTTCTGATAACATGCATGGCAGGAAACGCCGAACACCAACCGTTTTCTATCTATAGCATAGACCCTTCACTAGGCGACTTTTGGGATGACGATAATTGTCTCACCAACTCCCACACCGCCAAATCATGGGCTGTGCCCTTGAGTAAGATCGAATGCGTCATTACTACATTGACTTGGATGCCTGCCACCATTCTCAACGTACTACTGGCGCGAACCCCCACTGCCCCAAGTAAAGGAAACAAGTCAGCCAGTTATCCCAAGAGGTTTGAAACAGTGGCGCCATCTGCATACGTGGATGCATCATATACGAAACTTAGGCCAAGGCACAGAAGAGCTTGAGAGTTTGGAGGCGTTCTTACCCCTTTTCATTTGAGCGTTATTCCTCGTCTGACCCGACAACTAGGCAAACACTGGTGTCGTTGAGCGCGATATCTTAAGCTCTATCTACAAGCCTCAAGTCACGTCTGTCGAGGAGGTATAGAAAGATCGGCAAGAAGTATGCACCTCAATCAGCTTTGTTGGGGCTCAGTTCACCTCAATGACAAATGGAGTGACCGAACTAATGGCAGGGACGTTTCAACTGCTGTGATTGATGGGTACGTTCAAGACAAGAGTCTGTTGCATGTTGGTCATAACGGAAGAGTGTCATATCGGAAAGAAGCATTCCTGGGGGGCTGGACGATGCTTGGAAGTTACTTGGCAGTACTGCAAGGGGGCGGAGTCGGTAAGACACGGCGTCGCGGGTCTCTTATTGAGATCATCCGAGTGATCACATGCGAATGTCCACTTTCTTACTGGTAATGCACTTTGGACAACCTTCTCGGCTACTTTGAGAGCATCCCAGTGGAGAGGCTGGACGAGGCATCCAATAAGACTTCCATCTCGAGCCTACAGCCTATCATTCACGCCTTTCTTTTTCTAATGACCCAATAGAGACCTAGGAATATCTTTTCTAACACCGCCTTGCTTAGTATGAAAGCTTATTTTAGGAATTTCCATGCTACAACTCTGCTGCTCTCCAGGTTCTTGATGTATCAAGGTCACTTAAGTAACTCAACGCGCGGGAGTAACACAACGAAGACCGGCATTGTAGGGCTGCCCTCTCACGAAGCTCCCACCGTATTCCACGCCAAGGACTGGTACCGTGAAAGCCGAGAGCTGGCTGTGAGCCAAGTCGCCAAGTCTAACTAGTGATGCGGGCTTCAAGCCTCAAGGCACCGCCATGATACCATTATACGTGCTTCCAACGATCAATAAACAAGACTAGACTCAAGACGAGAGATCAATAAACTGAAGGGGACTATCTTGTATGATGCCGGTGCGGCGGTCCTTGTTACAAGGCAAGTGCCTTTATTTCCCACAAAAGTCATTGATTCCAGTTCTACTATTATCCGCCCTGGCTTGTGCCAACGGCCTGTATCGGCGTGGCTTGGCTAGCAACTGTTGCGTTGGCACCGTTTTGGCAGTTAAACAGATGATGGAAGTTTGTAAGCCCCAAATTAAGCGCTTCACTACACCACTATCCCAAAGGAAACAGCTTGTAATTTCGAAACAATAGTCCTTGCTGTCGGACCTTATAGTATGTTGGTGGCACAGAGATCGTCTTGTTAAGACTAATCGGCTTTGGCACTTGCGTGTCCGGAACAGATCCGGTACAGATCTGACATGATGAGATCTCTAAACAACACTTGCTAGAACGCCAGTGATCGTGTGGGTGCTGTGCAGACCTTCTAGCGGCCCGTCTTCTATTCCAAGGCTGTATTTTCATGCTTCAAACTAGTTTAGTCTTCAATGGCTCGCAGGGATATCTGACTGCTAGTTGTTGCCGTTAATCGGCGGTGTGACACGTTTCGCTGGAGGGTTATGCTCAAGTACCGATGAGTTACCGATCGATATCATATATTCGGCGTTGTAAATAAGCAAAAGTAGAGCCACTGACCGGAAGCCAGAGGCCTCCGTAGCTCAATATGCTCACACCCTTCTATGTTACTGGGTCACCCTTGAAAGCGCGCGGCCGCTTGTGTCAAACTGATCTGTCGCCTAAATTCAGGACAGGCAGCGGTATCATCATCCGGAATCAATAGTTCGAAACTCTACCCTTGATTGAGCTATGATCTGCATGATTTGCATGCAACCACGCGTGAGAGTGAGCTAATGCTGTTATTGATTGAGCCTAATTCTCTCAAGTTGTAGGGCAATGCGTAAAGCCGTTGTGGTTTTCTAGAAGGATTTTGATTACCTGTGAAACGTTGCTTTAGTTTGTGATGACATGGAGATAAACTTTGATGCTTGCCACGTCGGGATTCAATCACTCCCTTTCTCTTTCTCTCTCTCTTTGTCAATTCACAAAACGCTTAAAACCTCATCTCGCCCCCTTCAACAATTCACTGAGCAAACCTTTCAGCATATCGAAACTGCATCCGCGCCGATCATCTTGCAACCTTTATGCTGTCTTAGTATACACCCCACTGAGATTCTAAGACATCTGGTCGCCAACTGACTGATCATTTTCGGCCAGAGGACTGCAACCCTCTTTTATGCAAGTCATTTAGCCATCATGACCTGTCTCATTCGTCCTCAACAAAGGTTGGAGAAGCTGTTTGTCGTGTCTTTTGACGGTAGGCCAATACTTCTCGAACGGTTTAACTCGAGGCCAGGATCTTCTAACTACTCTGTAGGAACGCTGGCCGGCGGTCTTTTGACTTCCCGGGAAACAGTGGTGTCTGTTCTACCCAAGGTCATCCACGGAGACCACAATAAAATCCTAATTAGCGTCAATGGCGTAGGTTCAGGCATCGGTCCAGTCAATCGACTGATCGGAGGTTTGTTGCTGATTATTTCATGTCGCTATGTCTCTCCTCCCATACTAACCTCCCACAGGACTATGCGGCTGGGGGACGTTACATAACGTTGTCCATGCTTACAGTAAGCTCTTATTCTTTTCAGTGGATGTCATCTAATTATGAATAGAAAACATCGCTGAACAATACGCCCAGGGTGATAGGATCATCCTTTGTGGGTATTCTCGAGGTCAGTCTGCGCCCCTAATTAACTGTCCTACTTATCTAGACAACTAATAATGTTATCATAAGGCGCCTGGTCTGCACGGTACCTGGCAATGATAATTGATGTTATCGGCCTGCCCATCCATTGCGACAACGAATTCTTCCGTCTTTTATACCAACAATGCAAAACGGATCCCAACTTCAAGAAAGATGTCCATCAGAACCTATCTGCCTACGAACGTAAATATCACACACTGTCTTGTCCAATGCCAACTTGTATTCTGATAAATGGCAGGCTGGGCTGGCGTTACGATTGACGCCTTATGTTGCTTTGACACGGTTGGCTCTTTAGGGCTCCCGCTTTTTGGAATCGCAAAGCCATTATCGCTTTTCCGTCGAGGAACAAGGATGGAAGACATAGTCTCCGACGTGGCCAGCAGTAAGCACTTGCATCTTTCCATCTCATCACGCTCTGTTCCTTCGCCAAATTACACCGTATTAAAGGCTTTGGCTAACACTTTACGTACTACAGATGTTAGATATTCTTTCCACGCCCTATCCTTGCACGAAACCAGAGAACCGTTTAGTCCGACGTATATGCGCGGGCCGAATGTCCATCAGGTGTTTTTCGTCGGCAACCATGGCGATATGGGCTGGGTGAACAAACACGAAAGTTTTGTCCACGCTCCATTATCTTGGATGATCCAGCAGCTCGAATCGCACCTCAATATCGTCTTTGATGAGAACGGGCTGCAAAAGTACTTTCCGAGCTATCGATCCAAAACCACACCACCGCAGTCGCTGTCGTCTCTTCCAGCCAGAAGCGATGTTACCGAAGACCTACGCCAGGGTGCGATCACTACCTCCCCGTCCACAGACGATCGTGATTATCCTTGGGCCACTGGCCGTGTTTCTCGTACAAGCAGTACTCTTCTAGTCTTGATTGGCAAGAAGGTTCGCCGGCCAGAGGAGATCATGGGTAACCACGGAAAACGTGGTGTAAGCCCTATGCGTGAGAATATGGTCGGAAATAGACTGGCGAGACCCGAAATGGCCGACAATGATACCAGCGTGGATGTCGAAGCAGCTCATCTCAATGTTCAAGTGCATATCGGCGCTCGCATCTACAAGGAATCGAATGCGGTACCGGGCTATGCAATCAGAGTCCCCACTACCGGGCAGTTTTACTGGGCGAGACAGGGAAGTGGGCAGCAGGCGCCGTGGGGAACATGGTTTCTTAATTTGCATAGGAGCAGCTCCAATGGGTCCGAATCCCAGAGTCCGGAGCAGAACAGAAGCGAGTGTCCTGTCATCCGATCCAAAAGAATCGCGCGTCTGTCAGGGCATGGGGCCACAGGTAGCGGGCCGATGGTTGTGGAACGCATACAAGAGGCAGCTGTAGGTCCTCGAGAGGCCGCTCTTCTAGGGTTGGAAGCAGCAGTTGTCTCTATGAAGCCTTGCTCTTGCTGCTCGGGGTCTTCTTGGCAATGCTGTCTCACAGAGCCGCAGCGCTGAAGCTGGAGACGGTAGGGGCCAATCGCCTCCAAAGTTATGATAGGCGTTGGCGTTTTTGCTTTAGCTTAGACTTTATCCTGAGTATTTGGAAGTACGAGAGCTCAGAAATCGAAAATCTTAGAGGCTTTAAGAGCGGAATAAATTCCGAAGACTACTCGTATATACAAACTGTCTCACGCGTGTTCGACCTCGGCCAATTCCGTCTTCCTTTGCGCTTGGGTCTTGGCGATACCAGCAGCCGAGTTTTGACCATCGAACAGGACGGCAATTTCCTCCAATGTGGGTCCCCTTGTCTCGACAAAGAAGAAGTAGATGACAAGACATTCAATGACCAAGCTATAGGGCA
Source organism: Fusarium sp. MBC 119 (assembly GCA_030411635.1). Classification (NCBI taxonomy): domain Eukaryota; kingdom Fungi; phylum Ascomycota; class Sordariomycetes; order Hypocreales; family Nectriaceae; genus Fusarium; species Fusarium sp. MBC 119. Next base: position 23,795 of record JAPERM010000357.1, on the reverse strand, counting down.
CTGTTAGCTGATGTTGCAGTGTTGATGCCCAATGGCGACTCACATGGCGATATAGACAAAGTAGAATCTCCATTCCAGCTGCTGGAGACCAAGCGGGTTCACCCATTGGTTGAAAACGCCAGAAAGAGCAGTGAAACAGAAGCAAAGTGTGAGACCCTTGGCTCGGATACTGTAAGGCAAGATCTCAACAGTGTAGGAGACGGTTAGACCTGGCCATGCAGCACCAGCAACGCCGTAGAATAGGAAAATCATGGCAACGACAGCAATACCGGCTGATGAGGACTCGGTCTTTGCATATACTGCACTGCAAGCGGTCCAAATGCTGAAAGAAATAAGCATGCCCACACCAGCAAAGAGGAAGAGGACTCTTCTTCCGACGCGGTCGACGAAAAAGGCGGAGACTAGTGAAACGAGCCAGCACCAAATGGTCAAGCCGCCGTTGATGTATGCTTGAGTGACAGCGCTACACAATGTTAGTCTATTTACACGGCTGATGTGAATACCAGGACTTACTCTGTGATTCCAATAGTTTTCAAGATAGCCGCAAGCTATTGCCAAGTTAGTCGTTGGTCTACTCGTTATTGAGAAAAGGGGGCTAGACTTACATAGTATGATACCAGGCCGTTGCCACTGCACTGGGAGAAGATAGCCGTAGCAATGATCAAGCCACATCGCTTGCGGTTACCAGGAGTGCGCCAAAGTTCAGCCCATCCAGCGCTTGACGATTCACGCTCAAGTCTAATGGTGTTGACGATCTCGGTGTACTCCCACCTGACAAACTCGTCGTTTTCGCCATTGCCATGGTACTTGATAAGAATCTTGTGAGCCTCATCTTCACGGCCCTTGCTGATGAGCCATCTGGGACTCTCGGGTACAAGGAATATGGCTAGCAGCTGGATGCCAGGCATGAGGCATTGTAGGCCAGTAGGAAGAACCCATTGAATATTACCAGTTTGGTTTCTCAAGGTTCCAAAGCAGGTCCAAGCTGCAATGATACTTCCAAGATACCAAAGCGTATTATAAACGGTTGTAATTTTTCCTCGATGTCGTGGGTGGGAGATCTCGGTGATGAGTAGCGGGCAGGTAGCGTTAGCGATGTTTGAGCCACAACCCATGATGAATCGTCCAATAAGGTATAGAGCATCTCGTTTCGCCCCATGGCCGCGTTGGGGGAAGCATTGCATCAACGCGCCGATGATGACGATGGTGCAACCGATTGCAGTGCCTTTCTTTCGACCGAGTCCGTCGGCAACGTAGGGAGCGAAGAGGAGAACGAAGAGACCTCCGAAACCGGGCATGGCGCCAAAGATGCCGAGGCGACTTCCTTCGGGGTTATCGAAGACTAGATTTATGTCAATTGCGAGGAGGATGTGGAATTGGAAGCGCTTCACTTACAAGTCTGCCATGATCCCATGGTCTGAAGTCCGTTTAATAAGCTGGAATCGTAGCCGAGCGTTGTTGAGCCCATGAATAGGAAGACCATCATAAAGTACAGCTTCCGAAGCTCGGTCTGTTTCCAGAACGGCAGAGTTGAGCCTTGGGGGACATGATCGTCCTCGGCGACGTCCACTTGGGTCTCTTTAGAAGACATTGTGGGTCACGACGTGTAAATCGATCAAATAGTGTTGTAAAGGTAGAAGATTGAGGATGAAGTGCTGATGGAGACCGATCCGAGTGATGTTGGCTTCTTAACTCGAGGTCTTATATGTGCACGGCCATGCCTCGCATTGGCGTCTAGACGACCAAACGAGGTTAACAAACAGCAGACACAGAACGAATCAAGGTCCGTACCACCAGTCTCGTGACGATAACTCTGCAACACATCATTGTCCCAATAATGGTACGTGTGTGCCAGGCTATTCCTTCGTCTCCCCATGGGGAAGACAAGGTTGAGAACTCTTTTTCGTAGACTAAAGTTTGAACGGGCTAAGCTCACAATGGAACGGTCCACTCTCTGAGTGAATTCCATTGGACAATTGTGGTTCTCGTGCACTCAGCTTGCGGGGAGTCTGCCACGGTCTCTTGCCAGCCTATTCTTGTTCTGGTAAGGATTCTTAGGTATATCCGATATTTCTGCGAACTTGCCCATATCGGATGTTCAAAAGAGAGGAGGCGATCCGAACATTCTCCTTTGATGTTACCATTTTGCCATGCACCTCTAATCCACCTCACGCGAGCCATACGATCGGTTTCGCCGCGATTAATCCGCTCAATGACCCGAAGCGATGGATGAAGCGATTGACAATCCCCATGATGCTGTTTCGACAGGTTCACCGGCGGTCAATCCAGGGCACAAGGTCCGGAACCAGACAGCTTGCGATGTCTGTCGATCAAGAAAGATCCGGGTTCGTGGGCCCATCATATCATGCTACCCCTCATATTTTACGGTCACTAATAGCGTCGGATTAGTGCACTTATGATTCCGATCAACAGCGATGTCGAGGTTGCGTGTTTCTCGATGTAGAATGCACCCATCAACGGCCGAGGAGAAAACGGGGGCCGCCTAACAAGTTAATACTACTCTGCTCATCAGAGAGACATACATTGACTGGATATCAGACATGCACACAAATCCCGGAAAGCAGTCGTGACTGCCCCGACAATACACTATCCTGACAACGATTCGAGATCACCAGCTACTCACAGTGATGCTCATCGTTCGACTGCATCACTCCAAAGCCCTCACTTTTCGGGTTGCATGGAGAGTTCGACACCTGATACTCGCTCAGGGAGTTCCAGCCATTGGCTTTCTATGTTTGCTCCAGAGTCAGTAATTATGCGTTTACTTGGCGATTGGTTCAACGTGATCCATCCCCTAGCTCCGATATTGCTCCGCCGCCGGTTCATGCGACGCCTCCATCAAGGAGAAGCGGACATTGATGCTGAGTTCTGTGGGCTGGTCATCAGTGTATGCTCAGCGACGAAAGCGACATTACCCCGGGGTGACTATGGGCCAGTCACCGTAGACTATTGTGTCGAGTTCCTTGATACTCATGGTCTACTGAAAAGCCACTTTGCGCGAGATTCGTTCAGTCTGGAAAGATGCATCGCCATGTACAATGTAGGTACGTCAATGAGTGCCATAACTAAATCTGGCATTGCTAGTATGCGCACCTATCACGCCCTGAGCGAAGCAGCTGCAGGGGCACGGTACCTGGCATATTATCGGATACACGAGTATGATGAGGCTGAACAACAGTTACTACGGCGACTTATTTGGCTACTATTTGCCAGTGCATGGTATGTTAAGGGTGAACAGCGGGTCCTTGACCAACGCTAACGACGACGATTTGTAGCAGTGCGGATATTTTCGGAAGACTCCCCATCAGTCTCCTTAGTCAAGATCGGATGGAGAACTTTCCAAGACCACTTCCCTTATCAGATGATCAGTTGGAGCCGCAAGCTACCGACAGCTGTCACGAGCCGGCTTGGCATGGAGATGACACGACCTACGTCCCGGGACTCAATTCATTGAGCGACTTATTTCTCATCTGGCAAGAAGTGCAACATGTGCCCCAGGATACCGATCCACAGACGATCATCATGAGGTATTTGGCAAAGGTTCAACACGTTCTCGACAACCTTCCACCTGAGCTGCGATGGCGTGGTGGTCTGTCCCGTCCACCTAATGCCACAGAAGGACACGATGTCCAAATAGCCAACTTATTCGTAACAAGCCTCACTATTCGCTCAAACATACTCCAAAAGTTTGGTCCAACGGCTACTAGTGCTCAAGAGCACCAGAAGATTATAGACGACTTATTGGAGATATTGTACCATCTGCCACGTGCTGTCTTTGACGCCAACGGCAATAGCTTGGTCCCCAAGATTCGGGACATTGGGGCAGCGTACCTGGAGCAAACTCAGCTTGGAAATGGCGTGAGCGAAGTGGAGATTGGGGACGCGAGGATTAAACTAGAGCGATTACTCCGGAAGCTAGACGATCTAGATTGTTGGCAGGGAATTGGGGTAATTGACACTCCGCCTTTAAGGGTAGAAATATGAGAATTGGTTACCTGACAATGACAAAATATTGTTTCTATTATGCCTAGAAATGTTTGAAGTTGAGTCCCGAGACCAATTGCCGGCGGATATAACACCATTCTTGATCATGAAAGCCGCGCCTCTGCTAGGATCAGGACTTAGTGCGATGTTTCGCCGAAGAGTGGCTGGAGCATAAATGCGAAGAAAATCCGAGAGTCCTTGTAAGCCAACATCTCCGCATGTTAGACACACATGATCGACAATAGCATGATAGCTACTCCATATTTTCCAAGTCAACAATTAGAGAATGCTATTTGAACCGTTCTCTATTCTCAATGAACCATCAATTTTTCTCTCATCATCATTCCTACATTCTTGGTGACATTCGTTTTTCACCATGACTGCCACTCAGATCCCTGCGCAAGCCCAACATGCGCACCCTCACCTTCGTCGGTCAGACAAGGGCCAGGCCCAGCTTATCGTCAAGGGCAAACCGTTTCTCATGCTCCCCGGTGAGCTTCACAACTCTTCACTAAGCTCTGCCAAATTCATGAGCGAAGTCTGGCCGGCTATGAAGGCCGATCACATCAACACATTACTCGGTTCAGTAACATGGGAAATGATTGAGCCAAAAGAGGGTCAGTTCGACTTTAGCGAGCTTGATCGCGTTCTTGAAGGCGCTAGAGAGCACGGAATGCATCTCGTCCTGCTTTGGTTCGGCACCTACAAGAACGGTCTATCCTCATACGCACCAGGATGGGTTAAGCGAGACTTTAAGAGGTTTCCTCGAGTTCAGGTTCTTGAGGCTGGTGGTATCAAGCGAACACTAGAGATGATCACCCCACTATGCGACGAGGCCTGCCAGGCTGATTCGCGTGCATTTGCTGCGCTCTTGCGGCATCTAGCTGAGGTCGATTCTCAACATCAAACTGTACTGATGGTGCAAGTTGAGAATGAGACTGGAGTCCTAGGCGATTCTCGCGATCGATCACGCAGGGCAGAAAAGGCATTTGCGGAGCCAATTCCAAGCGAGCTTCTTCAACACCTCAGCCAAGTCGACGCCCATTCTAGGTTCAAGAAGCGGTTCCCCAACGTACCTTCATCAGGTTCACATTCATGGGAGTCTGTCTTTGGTCCCGGAAGGTCAGCCGACGAAGCTTTTATGGCGCATCTCATCTCCTCGTATGTAGGACGAGTTGCTGCAGCCGGAAAGAAAGAATATCCCATCCCCTTGTACACAAACACATGGCTCAACATTGAGGACCCGTCAGAGGTTGAGATTGGAGGAGATACCCCTATTGTGGTTGGTGGTGGTGACCAGCCCGGCATCTACCCATCGGGAGGTCCATGCCCTCATGTCTTAGACATCTGGAGATTTAACACGCCCTCGCTCGATTTCCTAGCACCAGACTTGTACTTTCACAACTATGAGACGGTGTGTCGCAACTACACTGAGCAAGGAAACGCGCTCTTCATTCCAGAGCAGCGACGTGACGAGTACGGAGCACGACGCATATGGCTAGCATACGCTACATACGGTGCTCTTGGGGCTAGCCCATTTGGCATTGATACTGGTTCTGATGTTATCGGTCGCGAGTTCAAGCGTCTGGGCCAGACTCAGTCATACTTTCTGAACGCTGCGCCTGAGGACCGCTTCGGATTCTTCTTCGATGAGGAGCCTAACGGCAAGAACCCCGAAACGTGGACTCGCGTGTTTGGCGACATCAAAGTGATAGTTGAGCGTTGTTTCGTCTTTGGCAAGCCAGGTCCCGGCGGCGGAATGGTCATTCATTTGGGTGATGCCAAATTCTTGCTTGTCGGTCGAGGCTTCCACGCAAGATTCAAGGGCGCTCGTCCAGAGGCAACATTCGGTGGTATTCTATGGGGCGAGGAGAAGGAGGTTGATGAGAATGGCAACCTCCAGACTCTAAGAATCTTGAACGGAGATGAGACAAGGCATGGCGAGTTTATGATGATGCCTAACGATGATCCTGATTACGGCGGCTTCCCTATTGCTGTAACGCCTGGTGCAAGGACCTGCATTGCTGAGGTACAGGCCTATTGGATTGCTGAAGATGAAGAGTCGAGATGATAGACAAGATTACGACAGTTGTGCTTTAGATGCATTGATATGAATAGAAGGCTTGAAGCATATGATCATGTAACTTTATCCGATAGTATGTATCTAAGGGATTTGGCCCAACCCAAAGTGTCGTCCTGCAGCTGAGGCATCAGGCAGAAGTGCAAATTGTCCATCTATTACTGCAAATCATTAATAACGCTACCACCGTTCGCCTCAGATTCTCTACTTCTACAACAATTTACAAACCCTGCATCGCTCACGGCATTGTATTGCATCGCTGCCATCTTGTGTCCAAGGGACCTTCAAATGTCAAATCCCTCCTGCTATATCTCCCCAGCTTTGAGGATCCCTCAATCTCCAAGTATCGCTCGAGATGACGATGTATGGTTAATGGTTTGCCACCCATTCTTACTCTCACTTACGCAATATCCCACGGAAAGATGCTAACAACTTTGTAGCAGACTGATCCTTCACCACCAATACTGAAACTCGCATCGGTAACCAAATGGCAATGCGTGAGTTCTCTACCAACCCTGGGTACTATTCTACTTTTCTGAGTTCTCTCAAGTGTAACTGTGCACAAGGCTGGTTCAGTGTAGCTCTCTATAGCTCTTGTCCGTCTTGCCAAGTTCCCCGTTGTGGCGGCTGCACGTATTGCTAGTCTATGAAGATTGCTCGGCGTGGGCACACCTAGTGAGCATGCGAGTTTGGCGCTGCGAATCTGTTTTCTTCTCTTCGAATTCACTCTCTCTCTCTGTCGCCATTGCAAATTTGATTGCTGCCCGCACCGCTGTCCATGGAATCGACAAGGTTCTCTTCGTTTTGTAGTTCCTCTCGTTCGTTTATTTCGCCAGCCACTTATCAAGGACCAAGACTGCTACACGACAGGTCAATCTGAAATCCTATCTCCAATCAATAGAAGCCTCTTGTGTGATTGAATAAAATCCAGTAGAGCGGTTCGGATGAGCTCGTTTCATTTCAAGCTATCGATCAATTTACTTTTTGTTTCATGTCCCAACGTGGTTGATTTACGGCAATTTCTTCAACGTCTTGCTTGATCAATAAGGCGCAGCCTCGACCTCGCCATAATGCATCACTGATGTATGGACCAAATACAGGTATTCGCGTACCTACTAACACAGTCTAGCTCCTACCCCTGTACTATCTGCAGTACAGATATCCCGAATTATTATATAATTAATGCATTGGTCAACTCATTAATATACTTTCCGGACCTTGCCTTGTAAACCTGCCTGCTGGGTAAGGATATTCTTGGCTTGTGGCTTGCTCTTGTGGCTTGCTCTTGTGGCTTGCTCTTGTGGCTTGCTCTTGTGGCTATGCAATCCACGGCTGACTTGTTCGACCACGAGACCCGGTAGGCGAGTTTCTAGAGGCACTAGATGTTATAAAGCCACTTTGCCTGAGGATTAGAAAGCATTGCGTCATCGAGTTGCGCAGCTGAAATCGCGAAGAGGCTGAGTCTGGCTTTGTCAATAGCCCCTTTCATCGCCTTCCTTTTCCTCCAAAGCAATTTAGTCGGCAAGTCAAAGACTTCTATACACGATTATGGAATCGCCGCCTGATATAATTCTTTCGACGCCTGGATTCTACGGGCCAGGGTCTATAGTGGCCTGGTACTGCATCGTAGCCGCAACGGCTGTATCCTGGGTATGGAATCCTGCCTGTCGCTTCCGGCCAACCTTGGACTTTATTGCGGCTATTTCATATCCGGCCATTGCAATGATACACTTCGCTATAAAATTATGGAACTTCCCCTCAGACAAGATGCAGTATCTCCGGGCCAACCTTATGCATATTATCATTGGAAACGGACCTGAGGGCCCAGTCTCCGAAGCATATGACTACGACTACAAAAACCAGGTGCTTTTTGACAAGCCAGGTCCAGACATGTTTGACATTTTCCCGCGCGTCGTCACCATTGATGCCGCCTTGCGAATCAATGACAATTGCTTTTGGCTCTGCTTCATCGCGATTGTGTTTCTCGTATTCGAGCCAGCCAGGAATCACCCTACGCAACAACTTGAGCGCTTGAACCGCGTCGAATTATGCCTTGTTGCTGGCGTTATTTTACCCGTCGCAAATGGAATATTTCTAATCGTTACCTGCGGCGACGCTCGAATCCTGTGGGTCTTTACAGAGTCAGCTCTCTTCAGAATCATGGCAGTATCTATGGGCATGAGCCCATTAATAGTGGCATTTTTTGTGTATATGCCACTATCGGTTGACTGGATCTCATTCTCGGGAATACTCCCTGAGACCAGATCTCTTAAGCGCTTTCCCCTAGACCTCGCCGTTAACTTGTATCATCGGATCCGGGGAATCCCGCTGTCACGTATAGTGCTTGGGGTCCTCTATCTTGCCTTTGTTGGCATCTTGGCGATGACCACCGTGAACTCATTAAAACTGACATATCCGATTCAACTTTTCATCCCCGCCGTTGGTATTTCAATTTTTGAACTGGACCAAATAGCGAGCTTACTTGGAGGAATAGTAGTTTTGTTTTATAATATTTATTCAATTTACTAGAGCTTCATATTAGAATTGCAGGTTATAAATTATTTGAATATTTCTTTAATATTAGAAAGTATACTATCTTTCCAAACCCAGTCACAATCTTAAAAAGGAATCTAGGTAAGCTAATAAAAGCCTTAGAAAGCAACAACAGTAGTGACCTAAAGCCCAGGTCAAGATACCATGGACCTTGACGCGAGGTCAACGAGCGAGTCCGGGTCATGGGCCAAGCCGAGGCCAAAAGTACGGATTGCGATATTGTAGATATTTGCTCCAAGATTCAAATTGTGGATCATGTCTTTTTCCGTGATAGCCCCATAGGTAAAGAGCATCAATGTTAGACAAGTAGCCTCAAAACGAGTTGCCAAAAGCGAATTGAGACTAGCTTGAACCCCCTTCACCAAGTTGACTATCTTTCGGGCATGTCGACTTTGAGGCATTGAAGCCAACATTTCGCGTAAGTGATCGTAGTCTTCATGTTTATTCACTTCTAGGAGTCGCCATGTCGTCGCAGTACTCGACACGAGAATGTCCAGGCGATCACCCCTCCTCAGGCACGCTCGTAAGCGACGACAAGAATCTCGGACGACGTCGACTTTGATTTGGTGTCCACGTCCAGAAGATGAAAACTCTACTACTAACGCCAAATTCACTGGTACATGTGCTCTCCCATCACAATTCTGAGGCAAGCCTGCTCTGAATCCCTCAAACGTTATGGTAGGAGACAAAGGAGGTGGAGGTGCATAGCACCGTGTGTTTTCCTCTGACTGGCCAGCTCGCACGCCTACTAAGAAAGCTAGGTGCTGAGCTTCACCCGGTTCGTGGGTCTTTGGCATTTCATGGAAAACTGCCAGATGCGGCACTAAGTTTGGCGGTCTTCTATCACCCGGGGTATTACATGGCCCCTCTACCGTTTGGTCGATAGGTAGCTTTGGGAAGGATGAGAAGTTAGGTGTGAATGTAACTACCGGTAAAGTAGCTGCATGTGCATGCGTTGAGGCACTTTGTGTTAAAACAGAGTTTCGTAGCGAACTCGTCGTGGTTGTAGAAATTTGCGACATTACTCGAAGACATCCAGGTGGGACGCAACAACAACTTGAGTCCTGAAACAATTTTCAACGATACCTAGCTTTCTGCCTTCTGACCTGCCCAAATCTCGGGAAAGTAGGATAGCATTTATTGCTGCCCTTCGGTGCCGCTTTTTGCCATGTGTTGACTGACAATGTCTTGGCTGATAGAGGACCCCTGACGTTCAGTTATTTAGTCCCAGCGACGGTCATGTCTGACCCCTGTCTCTTTTTTTTTGTTTCTAGCTGTGTTAAGCCTCTCGTAGTGGAGGGGCGTTAATGTATATTCCGACTCTGGTCATACCGGTCTGCTACAGACCGGTAAGCTTAGCTTGATTAGAGAAGTACCTGTGCCAGTAAGCTGAGACAGGGGTTGGGTAAGGATTCTTCCACCCCAGGCACGTCTGAACCTTCCGCGACTTTAGTGACAAGCCTTGTCAACAGTGAATTGCGACTCAACATGCATGAGTGACCAGGGCAATCACTTTGGTTAGGGATTCGGTTCATGTCGTTAAGCCCAACGGGCGGTTGGGGAAAATTGGGAATGTAATCAGCAATACGCTTATATGTAGAGGAAATCGTGATGTTGAGCTCATGTGCCTTTTTATCTAAAGCTGCGCAAGCGGACTCGGAAGCTGCCATCCCTAGTTTCGCTTTGTTTATCAATTCCATAAAGGTAGTTCCTCCTGGGCTTTGCCTACACTTGACCAACATATGTTCCTGTTGCGATCCCACGATCTGTAAACATTGAGTCTCGTCTTCGTGAAAGAATACTGAAGAAATCATCCATCGATGATCCAGTATGTGTTTTTGGAGCCTCCTGTAGCTACCCTTGACTCTATTATCGGCCAAATATTATGTTCTCCGAACGCTGCAATATAACTGCCGGTTACTGATGATGATCAGACGGGCCCAGATTCTTTATCCCTGGAAAGGCTGCCTGGACTAGCCTGACATGACGGGTTTCCAGAGGGCCTGAGGAACATGAGAAGGGCAAAAGCCCCATAGCAACATCCAAAGAGCCTTACTCTACGTGCCGTTATTTTATGCCTTTATCACATGCCATCGCGTTCCAAAGCGGGCCAGGCTGGCTGCGAGCGGAAATACTTTACTCTTGGCGCAGTGCAACGTCGAAGCCAGCTACCTGCTAAAGGTGCTCTATACGCTGCGTCAGCGTGGCGCTCATATCGAGACACCGTATGTGGTAAGGACGAGACACATCAAGTGTCTGGGGGAGTTGAGCATTTTTCAGTGCCGTGGTGGTGTTAATGATGATACCTGATGCAGCTACATCGACCGTTTGATACCCCTGTATCGGCCTTGAACAGGGATTTTAAAAGACCCTATCTGTGTTCATTGAGTCAGTTATCCAAATATGCGAAACGTCTGGGTGTGTGTGGTGTGGTGGTTTGACAGGAAACGTCGAGTCTGTGTTCAAGACTCATCTGCGTGTTTATCGTTACACAACCAACACCGTCTTTCAACAGGCTACCTTTTGATATCTCTTTTCAAGCTCCTTTCTTCTTTGTGCCACAGAGGAACGCTAACTAGGGATATTTTCGCCATCAACGTATATTCGGCCATCGTAGATGGCAGCGAAGGGAAGGTACAAGCACGCAGCTACGTACTACTTAGCGGGCTAGAGACAACGCCCATATGGCAGGACACCACCGCCACCATAATCCTTATGATGGCCCTGGCCTTGGCCACATGGGCTCGCCCGCGTGTACTCGTAACTCAGTACGAGACGATCGGGGATTTGTAAGCAAGGTCTCCTGGCGCCAGTCACAAACGTAACCCGCTCCTTGAGCTTTCAGCTAACCTTTTGAACTGTCTAGACGGCTAGCTATTACGGCTTTGTACGGAATGCGTCTAACATCAGTGATCTATAGAGCTCGGGACTGGGTCAAGTTCATTGCCATCCCATAGACCTTTCCAGTTGCACTAACTGTACCCTACTACATGTGATGGTCTCCATGAGCGACTTTATTACAAGGAATTGATGGCCATGCCCTGAACAGGCCCATTTACAAGGTATGAGCATGTTGGCTTCAGGAGGGTGAACTTTCTTGCAGACCTCGACCGACAAGGTAGTATTGTTCTGGAACTAGATCTTGTACGTCCTCTACAGCCCAATCCCCGCCTCGATCAAGTAATTCGTCCTTGTCACCATACAGCGATTGGGCGGTCACCCTCACAGTATCCAATTTGTCACTATGGTCTCTACGTTTCCATGGCCTCAGGACGCGTCTTGCCGCCAAAGCAGACTTGATCGCTGTCTCTCCAACAAGTAGAGTATCGGTGACATGCGACGTCAATAATCAGTTTGCCGGATCTAATTTCGTTTTTGTAAGTCCAGTCGTCACTTTTGTCGCTACCATACATCCCCGAGAGCTCTACAAGACGTCTATGTCAAACATTACGGCCCAAGAACTACATTCAGCGGCGTACTACGCAGTACAGAAGTCAATCTGGGCATTGCCACATGCTGCGATCACGCTCCACGAGTATTTCCTCGCAGCATAGTTCTTGGTCTGTTTTCTGATAAGAACAGCAATGATACGGGCAGCCATGCCAGAATTAACGGATACGGAACTGGGCGTGACGAAAACTACTCCTACCACCAGCTCTGGCTGATAGTAGAAACAAGGCGGCTGTCTGCTTAGCAGTCACTTTCCCAGCGCTTGGTAGGTAAGGCTTCTCCTAAGTGAGTTTAAGCTGAAGCACAAGCGTGGCACAGTACTGAAGTCCACGGCCTGCGGCATTTTAAGCTATTGAATATTCTCCTTTTGATGCGCTAAGGGCGTGAAGCTGCCTCAGCACAACAACGCGACGCTGGCGATACTAAGAGAGTAGCGTGCGCGTGACCTCGACTGCGCAACTAATACTTTATTCAGTCCGTCATACTGAGTACAGCGAGGGAAGAAGTGAACAGGGATGTGTGTCGAGGAGGAAGGTTGTGCAATCACATTGTGCAGGCGACTCCTTCAAGAGGCGGCCTTCCCCTTCTTTCTCTCTACACTCAGGGCACATGTTTTAGGTACCTAGAGCACCAGCATCCCAAGCCTGGAGGCTGAAGGCTGACGGCACTAGGTACATAAAGATGAAGGGTCCATTGGATTCTCTGAAGGGGTAAAATGACACATCATAGTACTGATCCGTCGTCTCTAATGTTTTAGCCACCCCACAATAACGTTTATTGCCGACATGTCATCTGTCACAGGCATGCAAGGAAGACGGGCGGGACCGGGAGCGGAGCGGGTACAAGGCCATGAGCAACGAGGATCAACAAGCATGACCGCTGCTGGACGGCCGGAAACTAACTGGCTTTAATGTACTGAGGAAAGATGAGAGCATTTGATAGAGAAAGACCAGATCAAGTTTCCGAAGCTACCATGCCATCTTTGCCATCACTTGGTCTAGGCCACGCAAGGGGAATCTGGGGTGCTCTACAATCGACATCATGAGTTGACCGCTACAAATGGGGATGAGAAAGACGAAGCGTAGTACTTATCTTTATTGCCGCGTTTCTAAGGCTCACATTCGCAATAATGAGTACTAAGAGCAATCGTCTTGGCCGTGCAGGGCGTAGAGGGCTTAGGAGGCTTGCTGGGGGAGAAAGTAACGGCTGCGGCGAGAACAGCCATATCAACAAAAGCTCCGAAACGCACAAGTGATCGACGGACATTACCGAGATGGCTCCGAGCTTAGCTTTGGGTTAGCGCGCAAAAAAGCATCGTGTACGAGTAGAAGAGACTTGATGATGGTAAGTAAGATCTTGAGTCATGGGTAATCTCTCAACGGCACAAATATTTTCTTGTGGCACTCCACGATCAGGTTACCCGCTCGAGTTTAGTTGAAGTCAATTCAATGGTTGAAGGGCTGTAAGCAGGCAAGGAGCAGGCACCCTTCCCACGGAAGCTATCGGAGGATGAAATGCTAAGAGGGTGCATCCCACATCCAGTTCACGCCCAACGAGGCGCATCTCCTTGGCATGGCAAGGGTCCCGATTAATAGAAGCCACCATTCTAGAGTGTGTTAGTGTGATGAGCAATTTATTAATGTGTTGCTCACAGAACGGGCGTAGGAATCCCTTCAAGTCAGTGCGCCAAGGCCTACTAAACGGGCCAATATGAGGGGATTTGAAGCGCCACCTGAGCTTCGCAAGACCCTCTATGCATTAGAGGGTATCATTAATCCTAACGTCCGCCGTTGGACTTACGTCTGACACGGGTGAACAAAGTTACACATGTACAGGGAAACGTCACCACTTGTAGATATAAGAATAAAACGCTAGGTCTCAATCGTCATGGTGAGCCAACTTGATTCGCGTCTCAAAGCTACCAGCGACCAGCTTTGGATACGAGTTATTTAACTGTTCTCCCAAGACCAGTTGGCTTCCCCAATCATCTTAAATCATCTTGGAATAAAGTTGAACTGACAAAGACTGCGTGCGTTCTTGCAAGACCCACCGATACTTGCTTTTTCCACCTGTGGATTTAGTCGTCTATCTTCAATGCGTTCAAGAACAACGGTCAGACGCCGGCGCAGGTTCGTGTTTTAGCGTTTGACGTCCAGAGCTTTGCTAAATCCAAGAAGCCATGCTAAGTCGCGAAGAGGCTGCCAAACCTGGTATGACATCCGGTAAATTATGGATATTCCCTTCTAATGCCCTTCTACAGTAAGGCACGTCATATTCGTTGTGATGAAGGCTTTCCCCAATGGTCTGCACCTCCCGATCTCATAACTAAGACAATGCATTTGTCTCAAGGTCTGTTTTAGCTAACTCGAACTAGTCGAAATTGTACCAAGCATCACGTAAGGTGTGCATATCAAGACGACCCAGACTACTGCGACAAATCCAACAGTATCGAGCCCGCACGAGAAAAAATAGTAGCTACCACCACCACCAAGTCTGGCGCACGATGGCCGGCTCCGATCCGAGCAGAGGTCAGACAATGGCGAAGAACAGGAGTATTGCCATTTGCACAGCTTGCATTCAGCGTTGATTTCCAGGCAGTCATTTACTCAGAAGATGAGCTTTGCCATTTATATCACATTATGAGACTGTATCACCGACTGAGAACTTTAGACGCATCCCACCTGACGGCATTTTCATCTTTTGCGCCAAGGTTCGAAGTCATTTTGGACTTGTCGTTATGGCTTTGCTTACTAGGGACCTCAGCTTCTTTCACATCGGATCGAAATCTCGCCTCGTCATGAATAGTCTTCTTGCGCTTTCTGCTTCACATCTACACTTTTCCAGCGGGAGCTCCTCCTTCCGGTACAGGGCATATCACTACAAGACGATGGCCATCCAAGATCTGAGGCAGACTCTTGAGGCTCTCAGGCCAGATAACGCAGATGAAGTTCTTGCAGGATCTATAACTTTATTATTTTTATCCGATGATTGGTGAGTACGATCAATGGTTTGCACATCTTGGAGCTTAGCTTATCAAAACAAGGAACGGTTGGACCCAGATCTCACAAGGCATCTTATCAGTAGGTCCAGATATCGTCTACTCGTACCTCTCGTATGCTGAGCATGTAACAGGTTCTATCAGTTTGTCGATCCTGGGGACACGAATCAGAGCTAGTTAGCGCGGCCTCCCAGCTAACGGCTCATTCACTGACTACGAACAATGACGGCTATACCGAAGCAACAGCACTCAACTTCGATCGCATGAACTCAATCATACTTGAGATGAAAAAGTTTGGAGATCTACTTCGGGACAAAGAGTCTCAAGTTGAAGACCTACAGCGATTACGACTTCTCATCAAACTTACCGAGGAGGTCATCCATCTCGGTACCTCTGCAACGCCCAACGAACGATTCGAACGCATGCGAGATTTTCGAAATTTTGTGCTCTGGATACCCGTGTCTGGAATTGTCAACAGTGGAAACATCTCCAGTGCGTTGATGGTCAACGCTTACTTGTATCTAATGTTCATTCAAATCCGTGGTTTATTTCCAGATACCCCAGGACTTTGGTCTGTGAGCGAGGTCGCCTTTCTGCTGCAAGGGACAATATATTATCTCAAGATATTTGGAGAGTACAGTACATTAGTCAAAGAGCTGCAAGCGATTGCCAGGGTACACAACTACTTGGACTGTATCTCTTAAATTCCATTCCAACACAAATTTTCAGTGCTCTCATGGTGATAAATCCTCTTCGTCGATAAATCTATTGTGTTTACTCAATCCCAAGTGAGAAGAAGAGGCACTTCTGGCTGTGAAGCAAGTTGTAATCCCGGTGGATACTCAATGACCGCCGGTTGCTCATGCTGGTAGCACCGTGATGCACTAGGGCAACGCACTAAGGCAACCAAAAGAGAAGTAGACCTTCTAGGCTAGCGGCAGGCCCTTTACACGAAGCCCATCTGTCAATGTGGCATGAGTCCTGCAGCATCTCCAGAGGGTCTGGAAGCAAGCTATCAAAGAGCTCTATGGTGGCAAGGGGCGGCATCAACGGTCCCGCATAGATCTGCAGAATTGATCTACATTGGGTTATGTCAGTCCATGCCAACTACCCGGGCTTAGCTCTGGTGGCACGGGGCGTGTCTTCAACAGTCAAAGCGGTGCGTCCGAGCGGTGCATGAAGAAACTACCCGCTTATCCGACGAAACAAGATGTGAATAGCATTCCTTTCAAGGATTGAGGCCCCTAGAGCAAGTACAGGTGGCAAAGCTCCTTGTCTTGAGCTGCAAGATGCGGCACCTTGGCCGATCTCCGACGTAGAGGATTTGCAGCCACCTCGCGATGCACACCCCAAACCAAAAAGCATTCTGTGTTGCAATTCGCGCGGCTTATTAAGAGTGCAACAGTTCATCTAGCACGAAACTCTTGACCAGTCGGGCCACTGCCTTTCAGTGGCTGCCTACGTGGTGTAGGGTTCAAGCAGAATGGGCTTTGGTAACTCGAAACGAAGTTCGATCTTACGGAGCTTATTTATGATCCTCTTGGCAGGATACAGCCCGCAGGGGTTAGGGGAGTCAAATTCCGCGGTTTTCCCTACATGTTCCGTTGTCAAAAACCCTCAGCTGGACACAGCAGGTAGAGCTACTTGTGGCAAGATGCCATCAACTTTATCGCTGATGTACCACGCTAGAGTTTCCTGACCCCTGCGGGCTGTACTGACTTAACAATGCTAGCTATCGTTCCTTTAGATGAGATGACGCAGAACCCCTGGCGTGACCTGGCGTCTAACGTTGCGCGACCGTTTCATCTGGCGAATTAGCCCGCATATCCTTAATCCTATCCCATACATGATTCTGCGAGCAGAATGCGAGAACGTCGTTGTAAGAGCTTCCAAACGATGAAGCTAAAACTGCGAGATTGACATGAATCGTGACCGATAACTACATCGTGATGTAATAAAAACCCGTCAAAGCTACCTGGGAAAGCGATATGTTGGGCAAGCCTCCTGGTGACGCAATTGCTCCTATTCAGTACTCCTCGCTACAAACACGAGCGAGACAGATTAGCAGGAAGGATAAACTTTCATGCCAAAGAACATCCTTGTACGCTGTCGGGATACGACCCAATAGGAGCGTTCCTTTCTCCGAAGACCCTACTGTTAATCCTGGAACGAGGATCACTCAACCTCTAATACATGTTCTGCAGCTAGGTGATTGGCGCAGCGTTTCATCGACATGCAAAGGCAGGACCACAGAAACATTGGTGGCAAATCATGGGCAGCGATCATCTCGGTGAACGGGGAACCCTGTCAAAGAACATGGGGGAACGCTAGTCTTGACTAGTGAAATTTGCGTCTCAAGAACCCGTCTAAACCTACATGTACATGCATCTATCACTGTTGGTTTGGCATTGGATCCCCTGCCAGTGCAAGCACTCCTATCTATCATTGGATGTAGGTACACTACCCGCTCATGGAGCAATTCCGTCATGTTTTAGGCTTTTACTACTCGGTGACTTTTCGGAACCCAAAAGAAAGCCCTTTCTGTCATACGATACTGGTAATTAATATCTGACATCATACTATTGCTTGGGGACGATACCAGATTACTTGATGTAGACACCGTTGTAGTGATCCCTGTTGCGTCGTGCATTCGGTGAGCAGCTTTTGGAGTTAAAGAGGCCTGTCTGGGGACGCTACGGATGTCAAAGATGCCATATCAGACCACCCTGATGGAGTCATGCGAGGAACGGTACGTTTTAACCTACCCTTATCAAGAAGCTCGAATATTCGAGTCTTGTTGGTGTGGCTGTCGCGCATGCCACCAACAAACTTGAAGTCACCATTTTCCGTGCGCGGCCATATGTGCCGGAAGATCACGATTGAATTTGTTTATGCAGTGAATAGTGGTCAAGCAACCTTCATCTAAGGGATACTACCTTGAAGGAAATCGAGATAGTTGTCACTGAGCCCCGTCAAACGAGTTTACCGCTAGGATAAGCAGCTGGATAGCCTGGTAAAATTGTGAAGTAAATCTGTGGCTTACAACGATACAGTACATGCAGGACTAAAACAAGCTAGTTCATGGCAGAGGGCGAGAACTTACGCACAGATTTGACCTTGAACCTCTTACGAATCATGCTAGCCTGACAACGTTTAGTTCCGCAACATGCAACTACCCGCGCTTTGACAGGCGTGGCTTGTCGCAATTTGGCAAGAATCCTTGTTATCGAAGCCTTCCACGTGTATGTGAATCAACGCCGGTGACGTCGGCTCATTTCGTGTAATTCCACTGCCTTTTGGGTGGCTTTGTTTAGGCATCAGCTGCTCCTGCTTTACCAACCTCCTTTGCAGCTTATACAACTTGATACATAACACCTTAGCTATCAGAGCACCACACTTCACACAGTAATTCTTTCCCGACTGTGTACACCCAAACACTATGTTTATCTCAATAGATTTAGTTGGCCACTTGACTCTCCGTATCCTAAGCAGCTCGCTGCTGTCCGACGCCTGGCTTGACCCATCGGTAGTATCTCAAATAACCCACTTTGGTACACGATCTCAGATTGCGGAATAGTCGTCGGTGTCGAGCATTCCCCATCGCAAACTTCCAAAACCACGTATTCGAAATGGCCTTTAGCATCAATAACAATAACAGTGTTCCTCACCAGGCGCATTTTGGCCGAGATGACGAAATCGAGCTATACGGTAGTTCGATGGACGCTTCTATCTCATCTCCGACGAGTGACTACACAAGCTTAGCCATTAGACCCCGATGGGTTCAATCTCGACGACGTTGCAACTGCATTCTCCATACTGGCCTATGAGACCCATATCATCGGACATCCAGATCGATTTAAAACGGTTAATAACGACACCAGGAATGTTGCTCCAATAGTGGCATTCTCATGATCAGCTACTACTTCTAGTGACAAGTCAAATGAGACATGTGTAATGGATTTAGTAGACGCCTCGACACGTTCGATTCCCAAAAGCATATTATACCCTGCGAGTATTCATATAATTGTCCCAGGAAGCCACTTGCGCCTATACCATGGTGGACGGACCCAGCATGAATGCTGTGATGAAGCTATGGCTCCATCGCAGCCAATACAAGCAGGATACGTAAGAACCTGCCAAAGTCATTCTTACAATCAATCAACACATGTTGTTTCACGACAAGTAGTATACAAGAGGATCCAAATATGGCTGGAGCGCACTGCAGCAGGGGCAGTGGATACTTTAACAAAATAGCAGGGCAGTGTTGAGCCCAAGCCAAACAAGAGTTGGAGGAGGCTTTTTTTCTTCCACTTATCATGTTTTTAGGGAGCTTACTCAAGAGGATATGAGAGGTCAGAACTTCCCTGTATAACCTATCGCATATCTTGGTAAGCACTGCCATATACATTTAAGTCATCAGTCTTATCTCGTCAGTGCACCCTACCTAGCCCCATCTAATGGAGATCTTTACCGAACGTCGATAAGTTCGGGCTCATCACTCGTATCCTCGAATACACCAGCAATTAGAGCCCTAAACTTTCACTAACGAAGTAAACTCTCATCGGAATTATAAGTGCGAAAGGCTACATGATACAAGTGGTAGAAGAACAGGGAAGACTATAATGAGCAAAAATGTGGTGGACTTCTCGCTACAGCAAAGAATCCACACTCAAGACTCTATTACTTATCTCTCCTTCTTCAACTGTCTCTGGATGCAGTAAGCCCGGTCAATAATATGGAAGGCGCTATGCCATCTGCCATCCTCTCTAACTTGACGCTGAAGCTCCTTTCCCAGTTGCGAGTCTTCTTCGCTGCAGTCATTTATATCAAGCAATATCTGTACTAGCGTGATGCCGCCAAAATAACGCAAAAGATCAGACATCCTATCTTCTTGCCACTCTTCAATAGTGAATATTGACTTTCTGATGTTGGATAATTGTTGGCCGTATGATTTCCATAAGATTTCACCAGCTATATCTTCGTCCATCGACTCGCCAGAGATTGAT
Source organism: Fusarium sp. MBC 119 (assembly GCA_030411635.1). Classification (NCBI taxonomy): domain Eukaryota; kingdom Fungi; phylum Ascomycota; class Sordariomycetes; order Hypocreales; family Nectriaceae; genus Fusarium; species Fusarium sp. MBC 119. The sequence continues at coordinate 3,703 of JAPERM010000357.1, read as the reverse complement.
AGAACATCGGACCGAGGGTCGAAGTAGAAAGACCAAGGTTCATAGACGTGTAGCATGCGCACGAACCTTTTGAGCGTATGTTCCCGTGATTCTTTGCATATGAACAGCGCGATGGGAGCTGGACTTCTGTCGAATGAAGCGAGAGCCATGTTTGGCGTGCTGGGTGGTTTAGGCCCACAACCCAATTGGAGCCATCCAGAGACACTATGGCTGAAACGGAATCTAGCAAAATCATAGACTTTGCCAGATGAAGGGTCCTGATCCCAAAAGGTGGTGACTTGCATCACTCTAGGTGCAGGCCAAGTCTCCTCCCAGATTGTTCGGCGAACTTCAGGTGGAAGGAGAGCGAACCCAGTCGAGGATGTATCCGGTGCTGTTGTCCATGTTGGTGGATCGTTCTTTGACAGAATTTTGGTAGGGACCCTGACAGAAGCTTCAACCAAAACGGCGTCGGCTGGCTGTATATACGCCTTTTTCAATCGCTGGCCAGACTTGACGGTATTCCTCTTAAGCGCATTGATACCAAGCTGGCTTCGATAAGCCAGGTCAACGTCTGTGGAGGATAGTAGCATCGAGGTTTCCAGACAAAAACATGCACAACTGTTCAAGATGCGAGCTGAACGAATGCCGGCACAGAGAGGATGAGAACACAAAGTGAGAAGGCTTTGATGCTGCTTAAAATGGACATGAAGACATGGCGGCCCAAATTTATGGGCCTAGTAGCGTCAGAGGAAGATATACAATAAGGTTTTGGGTATTGCGACAAGTTGTGTTAGAAAGGATGAATGATGTGATAACTGGCGATCATCTTTACCCCACTCGACTTCCAGCGACAAATTAACCTTCAGGTACGGCTCCGGTGCCTTAAGGATGATGGGGCATTGGAGCTCAGACATTGATCGACCCTGTTCACTACAAAATGAGGCCAAGAAAAGGGGTGTCGTTCGCAGGTAACGTGGCGCCATGGGCATTTTAGCGTCTCTTTTCTTGATTTTGACTATCCCGGTCAATGATGGCCGTTTTCCATCTTGCATGAGTGATTTCATGAACCTTAAGGCGAACTAAAAGTCACCTTACTTAAACTTCAATTACCTTACATATTTGGACAAGTCCTGAGCTATTATAGACACGATGTTTCGCTGCTATCTCAGTACAATCAGTGATCCTTGCAGAAGGCATCGTAAGTAGAGTTAGGTGGGTACCTTTTCTTAGATTCGAAATCCCGGTGTGGTCATAGCACTGCACCAACACGAAATGTGGCCTGTACCATCGACAATGGCATTAGTATCGAGTTCCAGTCCATTTTAATGTTTCTCAGCATATCATTCGATTTCAAGGCCAAAACATCTTCTTCAGAAGCTTTATCGTTGTGGGGAAGGACATGACAATCTACTAGCCCCAATAACTTTCGGCAATATCGTCTTTGCTGCGGGTATGCCATCTTACTTGCGAATAGCGGTCCCTCATTTTGATACCCTCACTAGAATCCATCCGGCGTCGTATCGCTTGGATCACCCTTTATAGGTCCAAGAATGTATATGACACCCAACTTCGTCGTAAGTCTGATTGTCCCAGATGACTTATATCGCAGCATGCTACAGGCGTTAAGATACGACAACCAGCTGTAGCAACTGTATTCAGCATATACCAGATGACCTGCCATCTTGGTTTTACAAATAGTGGATATTTCTCATCTATTAGTTAGCAGTAACTACTCTTATCCTAGTAGTAACTATTAAATACGGATTATTAAAGATAAGAATTTAGCAAAGAAGATAATTTAATCCTTAAGCTAATATCTTCTAAGTTTAATAAGATATCTTTTCCAGGTTAATTATTCTCTATTATCAATTGTAAGTAACCAGAAACCTTATATAAAATAATAAGGTCTGGTATAATACTTCATCATCTAGTGCCCTCTTATTAAGACTACCTAAAACCTCGTAATAGTAATAAGTTATACCTCCATATTCGCAGATAATGCTCAAGAAGACATTAATAATTGTCCTTATCTTATATGTAATTATTCCTCTATTTTCCGCTCTATTTAACTATTTAACGGCGCACCCGCTCTGTCCGCTCTATCTAGCGCTCCCGTCCGCTTCGCCCGCTTAGCCTAATACTCTTGCCCGCTCCCTCCGCTTCAAAATGCACGCCGATTCAAGTTGCCGGAATTAAATGCACTAACTCCAGCCAATCTCTAATATCATAACCAAATACGAGCTTTTTTCAAGCTCTACGTCTTGCTATTATCACTGCGTACAATAGGTATATAAGATGTAGTCTCTACCCGCCGCCTAGAACTTTCAATCTACCATATCAATTACCCATCTCTTCCTCAATATGCCTCAGCTCATTTGGCTTATCACTGGATGCTCTTCTGGGTTCGGCGCTGAGTTCGTACGCCAGATCCTTTCGCGTGGCGATAAGGTCATTGCAACGGCGCGCAATCTCTCAAGCATTGAATCATTGGCAAGCCTAGGGGCAGCGACACTCCAGCTAGATGTCACCTCATCGCAGGATATTATTGACCAATTCATCAATAACGCCATCACCATCTACGGACATATAGATGTGTTGGTTAATAACGCGGGATTTGTATCTTCTGGTTCGTGGGAGGATCTCCGGTATGTCTTACTGTGAACAAAAGCATCTTACTCGACTAACTGCCAGTCTTAGATATGAAGATTTTCTCGCCTCTTTTGAGACTAACGTCTTTGGTCCAATCAAGATAACCCGTGCGGTTCTTCCGTACCTGAGACAGAGAAAATCGGGCACCATGGTATTCATCAGCTCATTGTCTGGTTGGATCGGACATCAGTTCACGGGAGCCTACGCGGGATCTAAATTTGCTCTCGAGGGTGAGTTCTACCATATATTTCACCCAATCTGCCATTTTTGTGCTTCTACTAATTTTTATTTAGGTGTTGTTGAAAGTCTTCACAAAGAAACCGAGCCTCTCGGTCTTAGAACTCTTCTGATGGAACCTGGCCGATTCCGAACTCCACTACTCTCAGCTACTAACGTCAAGATTAAACAGAGTCGTATCCCTGATTATGAGGTAGCTTCAAGGATTTCAGGTGCTAATCTCCGTAATGAAGACTTCAAGCAGCCTGGAAACCCTGAGCACTTTGTTAGGCTTGTGGTTGACCTTGTAAGACAGGAGGGCTGTGCAGAAGGGAAGAAGGTCCCTTTCCGTCTACCTGTAGGGAAGGACGCGGTAGAAGAGATTGGGATCAAGTTGCAGGAAGTCACAGGAGTGATGCAGGAATGGAATCATATCATCACAAACACAGATTATTAATACACGCACGGTCATAGATATGGGTACCCTGGTAAAAAAAAAAAAACGACAGCAGTTTTCTTCTTCTCTCTTATGCATACGAGTCTAGAATCAAGACTATTGTTTCAACAGGCATAAGATTATAAGTTTCACGTAACTATTGCAGTTGGGCCCATCTAAAACCTATCTTCGCTGCTTACCCCGTAATATTATAGAAACACAACATTGTCGCGGACAGCTTTGGGCAGGACATTTGATGCAATCATAAGGTGCTGTAACCCTCGCAGAGGTCAGCTTGAACTGGTATAAGGAACCCGTTTTTTCCACGATTTAAGCATAATAACCTTTGCTTACACGACTGCCTAATATTAATCTTTTTGACCTGCATAAAGCTTCTTCTTGCATCATGACTATGACTTC
>JAPERM010000356.1:0-87775 GCA_030411635.1 Fusarium sp. MBC 119 | reverse complement strand
ATGGCGGCACCAATCCGAACCGTGATCAGCAACCAAGCTGGCCAAGAAGCCCACGAGTATGCATACAACTATCCCTTCTCATACACTAGGATCTCCGACTTTAGAAGAGACCAAGGACATTTGATGCAGCTGATCTCTTGGCTCTTTCTAGCTAGGAGATTAGTATTTATTCAATAGCCTCTTTCATAAACCCTCAATATCTCCAATGCATCTCAGCTGAATGGAGGCCCTTTCGGCCGTTCCGCTAAACGACTGGCCTAACTGGAAACTTTGCCTCGTAGAACAAGATGACAAGGCCATCGGCCCATTAAATTATGCGTCCAAATATCCCATCTCGATCCTCTCAAGAATACACCTGATCTGAGATGGTTGCCCTGAAGCCTCTTATCGTCCTCCTGACGCTTGGCGCTGAGGCCCTGGCTGCGACGACGCCTGTTGTTTGCGCTGCCAACTTCGGAACCAAATCCGTCGCCAAGCCTCTGCAAGTCACTACCACGGTCGTACAGAACTTCACTGTGGTCAAGGAGTTCATTCGCAAGGTCAACGTTGTTGTTGTTCAAGTTGCAAAGAGGGTCACTTCCAAGAACACCACCACTGTCACGTCCAACGTGCTGTTATACGCATACGGTTGAGGTAACATTTGTCAGCTAGGAAAGGCTATCTGATGCTTTAACCTTCGATTATGAAGAGCCAGAGTTATCAGCACAAGACCAAGCCGCCGAACCCCCAGAAACCTTATACGAAGCAATGATGTCCACCACAGCGGCATAAGTTCCAGCAACCGTCAAGAAAATTCCCAATAGGATTATTATAACACTCCAAAGGGCCCCGACATACCAACTAGCCGATCGGTCTTGCTTTTCTCGTTTCCAGTTGTCGTATAACCACATACAACCCATGGGTTGAAACGATAAGGATGTAGCGAGCAACGCACCAATGAGTGAGACGAGTCCACCAAATATAGGGATTCCGCTGGCGATCACATATGCTACGATTGTGATTCCGAACGTGCAACCTATCCACGATGCCCAGTGGATGAAAGTATTGGCAGCCAGGTGCTTGGAGCCTCGCAAGACTCGTACAAAAACGTGCTTACTCGCCAGCTATAAAGTATGAAGTTCAGCTCTGAGTCTTGCATTCTTGGAAAGGGTAAACTCACATGGCAAGTTAGCATTGTAGTGACTATCAGTCCAGGAAGCGCAATTCCGTAGCTGACCCGTTTGATCAAGACACCTGCAGACCCGAGAGCTGGCGATGCAACATACGAGCCGCAAAAGTAATATACTACGCAGCCAATTGCGATATAGCACACGCTAATGACAGTCTGACACAGAATCAGTGATCTTGTGTAATGCCTCGGCTCCCGCATTTCCGCCGCAATTGAAAAGAAGGCCGGTGTGCCTGCGTATGCAAAGATCAAAGCGCAGATGGCAGACATGGCGTTGGTGAAGCTCGGTCTTTTGAAGAGCTCGTAGTCTGATACCCAAACGGCGTCTCTCGGCGCGGCTGCTGGCTTGTCTTGTATTCCCACAGCAATTGTGAGGACAACAACTGAATGGGATAGTTTAGTGACATATTCTCATGCAGCTATGTGCAAGGCATTTGTATACGCACCTGAAGAGATGACACAGATCAGGCCCAACCAAGCAAGCCAGCTGAGCTTTCCCAAAGTACGAATACTGGCGAATATGAAACCAGTAATAGCTGCTACTGCGACGAAAACTGCAGTGCATGTTCCATGATTAGAAACAGCATTGAAACCAATTGACACGCTAAGCATGGCTGATCCGCAAACAAATGTCCAGTCTCAATCATGGGTTGTTAGTCCAAGCCCATTCCCACTGGATTTATCATGTTAACTTACAGAGACCAAAAGCAAAGCCAAATATTTCTTGGCCTACTCGGCCAAACATTAAGCCTCCCGCATCGTCGATTCCGTATACCTCGCGATGCCGGAGTTTGAATGTACCGACGATATAGTCTGACCAGGTTGTGATGGCAGCCACAACACAAAGACAGATGAGACCAGGAATCATTCCCAGCGTGTCAAATACAGAGGGGATAGATAAAATGCCGAGGCCCAGCTGTGTCTTCATCATGAGACCGGCAGTGCCTATCCACCCAACCTAGTCATAAACAATCAGTAAGCGATACAACCTGACTTGAGGAAATTAATTTCCACCAACATTGCGGTAATTTGGACCGTCGTTGGTCAGTCGTCCGAAAACGGCATCATGAGCATGGCCTGGGTCATCATGAACTTCTCCAGCGAAGACTTGACCCTCATGATCTTCAACTTTCTTCGTACCAAACATGATGGCTATGACTTAGAATTAGGAAGGTGAAAGATCGGGATAACCTTCCAAAATGAATGAAAGAAAGAAGGCATCCATGTATTTAGTCACGCAAATTGAGTAAATTTTCTCCAGCTGTCATTACTTCAGATCCTCCGATAATAACCGCCAAGACGAGACAAAGTGGAACTTGTTCTGTCATTTAATCTAGATATGAAGTATTATTGGAGTCTAGTCTATTATTCTCTTCTAATAGCCCCAGCTTGAATTCCACTTGGTGAGAAAACGGTGCCGATACCGGATGTTTGAGCTTCGCCAACAAGTCTCTGATTGGCCATGACAGCAGGGCCAGTGAACTAAGTGGACTATCGTCCAGATCTAAGCCCAATTTGAGGCTTTATCGTCTCAAGGTGCAGTGATGAATGTTTCAAAGACTTTTTTATTCACCTCCATAGTAATCCATTGGTCACTGCCAGTCCTGTTGACAACATAATAGACACCTCAAGACGAGTGACCTTGACAAAATGGACTGAGCACAGCTTCAGACCGGTGCAAGCAAAATCACGCTGTTCGCTTTAACCAGGAGCGCTACCATTAGTGATAGATTGATTAGATTGTAACTTAATTTTGGAGTTGTTTCTGGAAAAAGCCTTAGCTCGATAACTCCAGGTTTCTTAGAACCATTAATAATCCGTTGCCCGCTTTGAAGTTCTGCGGATAAGTTCGTGATGTGCTTCCTACACCGTGCGCCAATTAGGGGGAATTCGTGGAATTTGCATGGCGGAATACAGCGGAACTTTTCCATTGTCAGAACAAGCTTAGCGGGAAGCTTAGATAAGCTAGATCACGATCGATATGGATTAGTCTTGTTGTCAGGCATGTCACGTGCTATCACAGACCCAGAGACACACCTCTTGATAGGTAGGATGAAGGCATGAGCGGGAAAGTGGTATGTTAAACTGCTGTTCTTCAAGTCCACTGAGTATACACCTCGAAACAAGCTTTGAAGATGTTCGATGCAATAGTTCAGTACCCATCTTTATTGGCTGAATTCCCGGCCATCTCCGAGCTTTTCCCACCATCGTAGTTTGGCTTTAGAAGGTCGTTCGTCCTTGTTCACTTTGACTGCCTTTAAACTTCGACCTGATCCAGAGAGATCTGTCCTTGGATGCCGGTTTATTAATCTATCTAGAATAACTAAGTCTCAAGCTCCTGCTGCCCTCAACATTGCTACAAACTTCCAAGGTGTGATCGGGTCTAGGGTAGCCATGGCTGTTGTGTGGGTCATAATCAGAAACGTGCAGGATCATGCCGAACAAATTTGGTATCACTCAGTGGCTCTTGACACCATGTGCATATATCAATCGTTCTCTCTTTGCTTATCATCGTGGCCGATGCAACCTCAAGAATAAGTAGTCTTGGCAAAACGTTTTTCCAGAACTCGGCTGCACGTTCTGTAATCGTGGGATTGACTTTTGGCAGACAGACTCTGATAGGCCAATGAAACGTCAAAAGAACCTTCGTTGTCAGCTTCGGCAGACAAACATGCGGAGTGCGCGGGGAAACCTTATCCATACGTAACCTCGGATCTAAACCAGATCAAATGTCTTACGGACTTCTTACCGACTTGAGTATATAGTCACGAGTCACGTCTCTCATACGCCTTACTGAATTGAACTTGGAGCTTCAGAACAACGGGCGTTGAAACCTTTTGTGCCATGCGGGACAATGCGGGAATTGGCCGAGTAAATCCCCGCTGCCAAGTTGGAGACTGGGGTCTTACCTTGTTCGAGAGCACTCTGATCCACTTTATTAGCAATAAAGATTGCTTTATCTTTTATCTCGTTGGTCAGAAAGGAGCTGACGGATCCACCCCCAGATTAGTTGGTGGTTGCGGAGAAATTGGTCCATGGAAAAAACGCGTACACGCTGAGGGGAGGTTGGGAGACGTTTTGCAAAGGCTCTGTCACATCATATTGCGAATAAACTGTGCGACATTTAGATCAATTCTCGAAAAGATCCCAAGAACAGAGCTGAAAGATAGGCATCTCGCATCGCGACTCCCGAGATCAGCAATATTCAAGCCTTGGCTGTCGACACAAATCCTACAAGCCGACGTTTGCCATGCAACCCCATCACCCTCATTGAACGAATGGGGCGAGCTAGTATTATTCTAGGTATTGTCCCGCTCACTTGTGCCAGACCACTTCTTGGCCTCTCTCTGTTCCGGAAACCACGCCGATCCCTTCTCCATTCTTCCCCTCTTTGTCCCCAGCATTAAATAAGAATATTGGGGCCCCGAATATCCATCTTCCCCAGATCCTACTTCCCCGCATCCTCTCGCGTCTTGTTTACTGTCGTACGAGTTTGTTTCTTCGATACCCCATCATGTCGGACGAAAAGGTCTCGGCGGCTCCAGAGCCTCAGCAGCCAGATTTCAATGCTTCTGATCCAAGCAAGACCCACCCCGACGTTATTGACCATGCGCGCGCTGCTGCTACCAAGGAGCAGAAGATGACCCTCATGCAGGGCATTAAGCTGTATCCTAAGGCTGTGGGCTGGAGTGTTCTCATTTCCACTTGTATTGTCATGGAGGGGTTCGATATTTCGTTGGTCAACAACTTTTGTGAGTAGCTCTTGGTGTTCAGTGTTGATGTCGACTAACAATAATCGCTCTCAGATGCTTTCCCTCAGTGGAACAGAAAGTACGGAGAGCTCCAGGCCGATGGAACCTACCAAGTATCAGCACCCTGGCAGGCAGGATTGAGTAATGTACGAAACTATTCGAGCACAAACAACACGATCACTAACAAAAACAGGGCGCTAACGTCGGCTCAATTATCGGTCTATTCCTCAATGGTTGGCTCTCGGAGCGATTCGGCTATCGATACACCATCATCGGCTGTCTGATCTGGCTATCAGCATGCATCACCCTTTTCTTCACAGCGCAGAACGTCCAAATGCTTCTTGCTGCAGAAATTCTCTGTGGTTTGCCATGGGGAATCTTCCAGACTATCTGCGTCACATACGCTTCAGAAGTCTGCCCGGTCGCGCTACGAGGATATCTCACCACCTACGTCAACTTCTGCTGGGGTGTGGGCCAAGAACTCGGAATTGGAATCCTTAGATCAATGATCGGCCGAACCGACGAATGGGCCTACCGAATCCCCTACGGATTGCAATGGATCTGGCCTCTGCCTCTGATTGTAGGCTTGTGGCTGGCTCCCGAGTCTCCCTGGTGGCTCGTCCGCAAGGGTCGCGTCGCCGAGGCAAAGAAGAGCCTTCTCAGACTGACGAGTCTTAACCGTGAGACTGATTTCGATGCGGACGAGACTGTCGCTATGATCGTCCACACGACCGCCCTAGAGGAGAAGTTGACAGACGGAAGCTCCTATATCGATTGCTTCAAGGGTATTAACCTTCGCCGAACCGAAATCGTCTGTATGGTCTGGGCTATGCAGAACCTTAGCGGTAACTCGTTCTCCAACTATTCTACCTACTTCCTTGAGCAAGCTGGCTTGCCCGCCAAGCATGCCTACTCTTTTGCTCTCGGCCAATACGCCATCAACATGGTTGGTGTGTTCGGTGCTTGGGGTTTGATGTCTATCGGCATTGGTCGTCGAAGCCTTTATCTTTATGGCCTGTGTGGTTTGTGCACTGTTCTTTGCGTTCTTGGCTTCCTCGGTCTTGTTCCAGAAGCCGACCGAGAGAAGGGCGCGCTTGCTACTGGAAGCCTTATGATCGTGTGGGCTATGATTTATCAACTTACTGTTGGTTCTGTGGCCTACTCCCTTGTTAGCGAACTGCCATCTCGACGACTTCAGATCAAGACTGTTGCCCTTGGTCGCATTTTATAGTAAGCTTGTCCTAATTTGGGAAAAAGGGTGCAACAGCTAACAGACTACAGCTCCATCGTCGGCATCATAAACGCCGTTCTGGCTCCTTACATGTTGAATCCTACAGCTTGGGACTGGAGCAACTACACCGGCTTCTTCTGGGTAAGTACTTTAAACATGTAATCCTTGAACCAAGAACAACGGCTAACATCCCATAACAGGGCGGCATCTGCTTTCTCTGCGTCATCTACACGTACTTCCGCTTGCCCGAGCCTAATGGCCGTACGTTTGCCGAGTTGGGTGTTCTGTTTGAGAAGGGTATCAGCGCTCGCAAGTTCGCTAGCACAAAGGTCGATGTCTTCCACGAGTCGGTCGATGATCATGTGCTTGATCAACTCAAGTCTGAGCAGGTTACGGTTGAGACACTGGAGCAAGCGCCCGGCAGAAAGTAGTTTTGCGATGGCAAGCTCTTGACCAAATTTTACAAGACACTCTGCCCCATGAGAAAGGGTTGAGCATTACTTCATCATTACTTGTATATCACGATTCAACGGAGAGCCTATACGATGTTAACAATGATCTTCATGAAACATTGACCCTATCACCTTCCAATCGAGTGACACCTGACTCTCTTAAGTTGTAGTTGGCGGAGGAGGGGTTTAGAGAGTGAAGTCCAGGACTCTATTACTATGGAGAATGCTTCGTGCCTTAAACTAAGTCTGGGAGCCTGGTTTCAACCTTTTCAAGAACACCATTTTTGAAGTCCATGACTTGTTCACCGTCATTCTTCAGTACCATAATGTTGAGAACGACTTGCTCATCGCGGCTGAGGCACGTCATAATCGGTCGCACGGTATACGAGGAAATTCGACTATTCATTCCACAGGGCATTCGAGTGCCTAATCTTAAGTTCCTAGATATACATTTCATAAAAACAGTCCCGATGATGATTATGATCGACAGTGCCGTAGCAGCGAAGCAACTTGGACAGATGAGTAGTCCTATGCTCCATGGCAAGACCTAACAGCATATTGCAGCCAGCATGGCACGGGGAAGATTTGGCTTTCTCTGGTATGGTATCAAGTACTACGAAAAGGCCATCCAGACTCTTGTCAAGTCAATCACTCCAAGGGAACATGCACCAGACAGCGAAGCCTCACCTGCAGTCTCTTTGCCCCGAGGGGATCTGATGGTGCGTGCAGAAGGCGAAGACCCCATTTGTCGACTGTTGGGTACTTGCATTCTTATACAATACAAGCATTTGAGCGCTAATCGGGATGCGTGGTTGGGCCATTTGACGGGGTTTTCTAAGCTTCTTGATTTGATAGAGGATGGAAGACTACTACAACCATATCCTATGTTTGAGCAAGTTTATCCATGGACTAAAGACATTATGGAGGTCAAAGCTGGCTTTTGGAACTTTGTCGTCAACGACTTGAAGGAATCATGTAAGTCCTCAACAGATACGAACTATGCATAGCTTGACTAACCATATATTTAGTTGTTGCGCATCGCCCAACTCGAATCGATACCGAGAATCTTGCACTTTGGCGCAAAATGGGCCTTCTCGTTGATGACGATGCCAGACTTTCTCTCGTAACAGGTCCCAACAGCCTATCTACTACCCCCGAACACGCAAGAGATAAGATACTATCCTACACCTTGATCCGCCTGTTATGCAAACTGATGGAATATCTGGCCCTCGTACCGCGGTGGACACATGGAAATAGTCACGAAAGACCAGACTTTCGGGACCTTGAGAGTCAGATTGATAGCTGGCATCAGATGGTATCTCCTTCATTTCATTTCGATAGACAGTTTCTCGAAACTAAGCCACATAGTGAGGGCGGTTCTGAATTATTCCAACATGAACTATGGCTCAGCAACGACCTCTGCTCCGTTACAAGGATGTATTATCATATGGCGCGCATGCTGTTGTTGATCAATCGGCTTATTTGTACGTGGCCGGCAGGTGTTGCACGGAAACGGGTGATCGTAAAAAACTATTGTGTATGCTTAAGGATATTCAAGATCACCTGGGTATTGCAACTGGGTATAGTATCAAAGAGTTACTGCAAGAATGGGGCGCTTCATACCAGGAATTCGGTATGGAAGCAAGGCTTACTGTGGAAGACTAATTCCCTTAGCTTCTATGTATAACAGCCTAACATAGAATGTAGATTTCAACTTGCGCTGTTTCCTGCCTCGCCGACTGAGCTCTGATCTATCGCCTGAAATATGACCAGCCCGATGACGATCATGAATTTGAGAGACCAGGACCTTTCCAGCCACTTTATAAGGCATAATGCGTAAACGCTCATTGAAGCCAGATCTGCAACAAAATCAGACCAGGCCTGGCATTGCCCAGCGATCCCAACTCCAAAGTTAAGTGAGTTCCTGATGTTGGCAGAAGTATGGGAATCTGGGCTGCGGACTTTGGCAATGAACATCCGAAGACTTGAGGACAAGTTTGGCCACGGCGACGTGGGATTCTATATAACAATTTGTTCTACACTGATAGATCTATTTAGATGGCCCAAATGTCGAGGCCCACGCATCGTACGTGGGCTGGAGCATCAGCTCCTGCATGTGGCGCCTCCGGACACCCACATTGCCCCCATCAAAGATAGGTAGCACCATTGCGTTATTCAGGAGGTCGGCGAAAGGCTGGCTCTTATCATAGGCAGTGCTACAGTAGTTTTGATTAGCATAAGAATAAGAGCGGCTAATAGGTGCAGATACTTACACTCCCACCGCGTTGATGGCAGCGGTCACGGCCTTAACCGAAGCATCGCTGCAGTAAATTTTAGCGGCGAGCGCGATCTCTCGACGAGCATTGTAGTCTCCCGAGCCGTTCTCAAGGGTGTATGCGGCCTTCCACGTCAAGGCCCTGCAGGCCTCGGTCTCCATCTTGATGCCAGAGAGAATATCGGCCACGGCCTGTCGCTCAAGTAGTGGCACGGCGCCGCGGCAGTCATGCGTCTTGGCAAAATTAAGCGCGGCGTCAAAGGCAGCGCGCATCAGACCGACGCCCATGGCACCCACAAGCACAGCACTGGCATCGAATGAGCCCAGCACAACGGGAGCGCCCTCGCCCGGGGCGCAGAGGACGTTCTTGGCAGGCACGCGCACATTGGTGTACTTTATATGCGGCCCAGAGACAGAGGTGTGACCCATGGTCTCGACCTGACGAATGACTTGAAAGGCATCAGGTCCGTTGCGGTCCAGGTCACCTCGCGTCACCATCAAGATCATGATGCTGTCCTTGGGATCCGCATCTGCGGCTGGCGGGTTGGTCACATCACGACACACGACGCAGGCTAGATCAGCACCCTTGAAATCCCAACCTGCGCTATTAGTGGCCCAGATTTTTTCGCCGCTGAGAACCCACTCGTCACCCTCTTTCCTGGCTGTGGTGTTCAAACCCTTTCCACCCTTCTCGAGCCAGTTGGCAACACCATCGGGCTCGCTGAAGACAAGAGAGGCCAGGGGCGCTCCAGTGCCAGATAGGAATGGTTCCAGAAACTCCTTGGTCTCCGGCTTCTGCAGGATGTTGAGTGGTGTGAGGCCAAGACCAGTTGCGAAGATGGTCAGCGCCGCAGAGGGCTCAACGCTGTAGCATTCCTCGACCATGATTGAAGCCTCAACCAGCGAGCCGCCCGCGCCGCCCATGGCGGGTGCGATTTGGCCTTTGATCAAACCACCGGCAACGCCAGCCTCATATGCCGACTTGGTAGCCTGAAAACGCTCATGATGCGCGGTGTGTACGAGGTACTGGCTTCGGGCTGGCTTTAAAACGTTCTCCGCAAAACCAGCAGCGGCGGCTCGAACGCCGGCCTCGGTATCACTCAAATGAAAGTTTATCGGCATATTGAATAATGAGAAGAGTTATAGGTCGGTCTGTTCGGACAATATTGGGGCTAAAAGAAATGTGTTTTGTATTTTTCAAAAAAAGAAAATACAAAGCAAATTTGCGGAGGCAAGATGCGACAGAAGGGGGGAGGTTTTTTAATGCCATATTTGACTGAGGGCTTACAAATACCCGCTTAGAGGGGTAATCTTTGAACATACTAACTTCTTCAAGCTTTTTCTACATATTTCTTTCATCGGCATTTACTGCCAATATTCTTTCTTACTCATGGGCACTCATAAGATATACCTGCTATCTATGGGGCCTAAAAAAGCAATATTGTAAGCCCTAATGTGACTGACGAGTCAAGGACTACATTCAGCGATGTTACCTGGAGGTTGGAGATGTCCATGACTGTTGGTTCTTGGTGAGTAGATAGCAGCCCGACGATCGAAATCCGTGGTAGTGAATGGGTCTACTTAACCCCTTTCTCGCCAAGAGGTTGCATTTGAGAACCAACAACCAACAGCAGCTATGGTAGCACTGGGGAGGGCACCGATTGGTTTTACATACGGCCTCGGGACACAGTGGGGATTTACGGGGGTGGAGAGAGGGAGCATTGGTCGACGGTGGCCGTTCTCAGACCGATAATCCTTGCCAATTCCCACACGCAGTAATTTCTCTTATACGTCGCTGCAGATTCAGACTCGGATTCAAACATGCCCGTAGCTAGGGGTGTCCTGCCAGGTGAGTCGTAAAAGAAAACCGGGAATTTCAACACCTATACAGACAGTGTAGAAAATAACCTATATATCTTTAAGGTATATGACCTAAGGACAAGCTAAGCCCTACCTAAATTCAACTCAGGTCAGGTATTTCTTAGTAGATATTAGCCTATTTTATAGTCTTTCTGATATATATAGTTATGTTATTCCTAATCGACTTTTCGTAGCAAGAATATAATACAAATCAAGTATGTTTTTTTTGCTCCCCAATTCTTTTTTAGAACCTACTTGCCTGCGTCGGGGAGCAACCTGCAATGCTCGTCTACCTGAACGCTGAACCTCATCTGAGGAAAGGATTCGGCCCCTTGTCACCCCCAGGAGATGCACACAGACCGCAGGGGTTGCAAAGTCTAATATGTGGTTCTTATCTTTGTACCAAACAACACTACTGGCCAACTTACGTTCCGTTCCGTCTCTTTGAGCAGCACAAATCGCCAACGGGATCATGACCGATGTGCCGGACCAATCAAAGAAGCATAACTAAAGGTACATTTACTCACACGTTATTTTATCTACAACTAAAGTAACCTTCACGCACTGATGCGGCTAGCCAGCATTGTTGGGCGAGTGACCCTGTAGACAGCTTATACCGTAAAAAGATATGAACTCGCAGCAGCAGTGATACATCATAACGCTTCTACTCTAGAGCCCCTGCGATCTTTAGGTTGCGCTATCCCTCCAAAAAAGACAGGAATCTGGCTCAACTCTTTAAGGTTGGGAGCCTGCCTCCTGGTGTTTGGTCGTGTGCTTGCCCTTTCGCTTCTCTACTCTAGCCTTGTATTTCTTCTTTTCTTCCTTTCTCGCCAACCCCATTATCACCACAATATTCCCGAAGCCAGTTGATAAGGCTTTGGAAGCAACAAACATGGCGGGTGAAGCAACATCTCCGAGCCAGGCGAGCTCTGGCCAGAAAGAGTCTCGTAGCGACGATGTCATCATCATCTTAACCGTCATGCAGGCGCTGTCCACCATTGTTGTCGCTGCGAGATTGCTGACAAGACTTCTGATCCAGCGCATGCGCCTAGCCGCGGATGACTGGACCATCGCTGTGTCTTGGGTCGTCCTTGTCGCCTACACGGTCGACGTGTGTACACGTATGATCACCACGTCGTCAGCATACACCTCTCCATGATCGGGATATTCTGACAAGCTTACAGAAACGAAGTTCGGCCTTGGTAAACACCTCGCTGATTTACCTCCCGATACCAACCACGCTGCCTCCCTCGAGCTATTCTTCTATGGTGAGGCACTGTACTATATTACCGTGTCGATGACCAAAGTGTCGATCCTATTCCTCTACCTTAGAGTCTTCCCGCAACAGAACTACCGGGTATTCAACTACTGCATGATGGCATTTGTTGTCGCGACCGGCTTTTCGTGCACCATTGCCGGCATCTTCCAATGCAATCCCATCCGCAGGGCCTGGCTAACCAACCTGCCTGGCAAATGCTTCAACCAGGTTGCTCTTTTCATTGCAAATGCTGGCTTGAATATCGCGCAGGATCTCATCATCTATGTACTACCGATCCCCATGCTTTGGCAGGTACAACGCCCGCTCAAGCAGCGTCTTGCTCTCATTGGCGTCTTCGTGGTCGGTGGATTCGTCTGCGTCACCGGCATGATTAGACTCAAGTCTTTGCAACTTGCCTCCATTTCTCACGATCCTACTTGTCAGTATTCATGCTTCCAATGCCCTGAGATAGTATTGACATTTTTTATAGGGGACAACTATGGGGCGGCCGTCTGGTCCAGCATCGAAGCTAATTTTGGAGTGATCTGCGCCAGCCTAGTTCACTTTAAACCGCTTATCAAGCGCTTCGCCCCATCCCTACTGGGCTTGTCAACCCGTGGCTCAAAGGGAAGCAAAATGGTACGTCTCGGCGATGGATCCAGCGGCTACCCAGGTAGCCTGAAGACTTTTGGTCAACGCCAATTCAACAAGCCCGTTGGCGTTCTGACGCAAATGGAACTGGACGATATGGAGCACAGTTCTCTGCCCCATGATACGTTTGGGGGCAGCCCTTCGGCTTATGCTACTGCCTCCGTCGGAAATAAGAAAACTTTCCAAGAATCTCAAGAACACTTACAAGGCATTAATGCAACTACACATATCGACATTTCCTCTTATACAACACAACAGGCGACACCAGGAAGAGTGACGTAAGAGTAGAATTCGAATAAAATGTACAGTAAAGCTTGGAGTAAAGTCAAGATTAGAAGTTAATTTAGTTTAGTATCATAAATAGAATCTGTTTCGCGAATCCAGATCTCAAGAGATTGGGGATGCGACGGATAGAGCTTGGATCTATAAGAACCGCTACTTGAAGGAACAAAGCACACTTGGTATGTACAAAGACAAGACATGGGCTTGTCCCAGTACAGACACCTTCGCTTGGACCCCCTGAAACCATCTCTTTCAGCAACAGTGGTAAGGATGGTCCAGCGTCAGGATTTCATCAAAATTTGGTTTCCCCCCTCGCCTAGAGACCCGACGACCTCCCCTCCGCAAATTGTGATACTGCCAGGCTCCAGCTGAATTCGGACGAAATCAGCGAGATACAAAGTGCACTGGACAAGTTCAAGGGACCCAATTCCTTGGAAATCATCGGCTTGGATTCTTGAGTGATGTGCTGACCCAGATCGGTAATAGGCTCAGAGCTTGGTATTCATATTCTGTCTCCCAAAGTGTTTCCCTTGCCATCTTTAGAGAACCGCCTCAATGAATACGCGAAACGTTTACACCAAGGCCACGGCTTCTCCGCCATCCGCGGCCTGGACCCGAGTAAGTTCTCCTCTAACGACAACATTATCATCCATGTTGGCATCGCTTCATACATTGGAGATAAGCGCGCACTGCAGCAAAATCACTTTAGCCCTCAGGCGGAGGCACTTTGTAAGACGCTGTACCAACTTCAGACCTCCGTGCTAGTATACTGAACCTAATCGGTAGTGCACGTCTGTGACGTAAAGCAGCGCAAGGACAATATCCAGGAAGACGTTTTTCTAGCACCTGGAAACGAGTCCATCGCCGTGGTAAGCGCTGATCCCCGCGTTGCATCGAGGCAAAGTTGACATCCAACCTTTATCAACGGCTTCCACTCTGACAACGGGGTAAGGAAGGGCATGAGAGTAGTGTTGGATGTCGAAAAGGTGTGAAACCGGCGGCGCCTGAATAGGAATAGCGGGCTTCATGGTGTACATACTGAATGTACCTACTAAGCCTCACTCTCTGGCCGCCTCGCTTTCAATATTATTAAACAAGGCATATATATACCTTTATGCCGACTAGCAACGAGCAAGCAGGCTATGATATGTGTCTCTTAAAGTTGTGACCTTGATCTATTTCAAAACAGATTAAAAAAAACCACAAGCCTCAAGGTCATTGATGAGCGTGCCACTTGACACGGGACCCGTGCCGAAAAAGTCGGCTTCAGATACAGCCGGTGAGTTTTCGACCCACCTTTCAATTTGGTTTGGAGAGAGAAGATCTGGCCAATTGCGTGTCCGGAGTAGCGTTTTGCCGGCTGGCATTCAACTAGCCCTGGGTCAGATCTGCAGTGAGGGTTCTCCGGGCTGTCCCTAAGATTGAGCCTTGTTCATAGTTAATGTGTCAAGGCTGGCTTCACACAGGACTTACCCAGCAAGCACGACTTAGTCGATCGACAAGTTGAACACTCGTTGGGGAGCAAGGCAATGCAATTGTGCAGAACGTAAATTGTTGGTTTGACATAATGACCTTTGGACTAAGTAATTGAACGAAATTTTGGTGACATGGATGGAGCAATCTTCAGGCAGGGCATCTTGTAGGCGAATGGTTGACGTGGCCTCAGAAACATTCTTAGGTTCTATACGTGTTCTTCCTACCACTCAATGATAATTTGGAGGCTGTTTGTTAATTGCACAGGTCTCGGCGCGACGATATAATATCTGCTACTAAGGTAGAGTAGTCAATGCCAGAATGAGCAGACGGAATAGCTCAACATCTTATTCACATTAACTTCTAAATAAGCTATGTCTTACATGTCAACGTAAAATATCTTCAACTACGACGAACAACCCGATTTAAGAAGAGTTCAACCCCAGCCTTTCCACAAGTTTCTTCCAAGACCTTATTCCCCGCCGCGCGTGCTCCGCAGGTACCTGTTGGCCTGGTTCTACCACTGTCCTAGAGAAGAGCTCAAGGGAAATATAGCCTTCATAGCCAAGACCACGAATGATCGCCTTTGCGATGTCCTCGATGGGGAGATATCCTCCCCTCTCCGCCTCGTAAGGAAAAACCCGTGCGTTTCTAGACCAACTCATTCTCGGTGGTTGGCTAGCAACGTGGAAAGGATGACCCTCGAGTAGGGGCTTTTCAAGATGTTCTGCATCCGCCAACTGAACATAAAAGACTTTTTCAAGGTCAACAGTTTCGACCAGCTCTTCCAGAGTCTTCTTCAAGTCTGCATCAGCATTGGGCGTCTTCCCTGTAGGTGACGTGGGGTCTGCCCAGACTTTGCCAGCAATATTGAAACCATCGAGGACCATGCCGAAATTGGAACGGTCGACGCGGCATACGATGTCCCAGAGGTCCTGCCAGGTGCAGATGTGTGTGCTCCAGCAGAGGTTCTCGTAGGCAAATCGAATTTGGGGATGTTCCTGGGCTCCCAGGTCTGCAAGTTCTCGTAGGTCTGACGCAATGATATTTCGATCTCCCGTCAGTTGGTCGGGAGGTAGGAAATTAGCTGACACCTGAATCATTGTTGTACCCAGTATCTTGGCAATCCGGAACCAAAGCCTGGCCTTTTCAAGTAACCGCGCGTGCTGGTCTCGATCCTTCAGGCCGTCATAGAAAAGAAAGGGCTGAAGCGTGATTATTCTAAGACCGTTGGTATCGCAGGTGGCGCGTGCGTGTTTGGCAGCTTGTAGCAGTCGATCCGAGTTTAATTCTGTTGAGTTGTCTCCTGGTATTTTGCTGGCCAGATTTTCCAAGTCTTCAATAAAAAGCTCAATACCTTGGAAGCCAACTTTAGCAGCCTGTGCCATCTTCTCGTCAAAATCGTGAATCAAACCTCGCCCAAGCGAGATGCTCATGATGGCTGGCTGAAAGGCCATTGTGTGTCATTGGGTGAGAAATGAGGGTGGTTTGTCCGTCGGCGAAAAGCCAAGTCAGCTCATCCGTTTTTAAATCAGTGTAATGATGTGAATGCTTGTCACACCTCCGGCCCCTCCCTGTCAATCCTTCGCCACACACTAATCAGCATAAACTCACATTTTGTTTACCCGGCTCGGCTTTACAGTAACCCGTTAACACCTGCCTATGAAAAGTAACTGCAACACGAATAGAACCTGATCAACAGCAGGATGCCTTGGAAGAACGCTTTTGGAATACTATGTTCGTTGAGATTACATGTTCCGCGGTATTCCAGTGTATAAATGAAACGACAATTCGAATGAAACAGACCCAGAAACAGACTTAACTTAATATCTAAACTAACTAAAGTCTATCTACTATCCTACCATAACCCGAAAGCTCAAACTATCTCGTGCAACAACTGTAGATCTGGTACGTTGACTGATCTCATTGTAGTGAATGCGACCGTGACATAACCATTGGCCTACTCCTAGTTATCTAATGACTTTTCATTCTCAATGGCCGTAATTGCAAATTCTCGAGTCCTTTTGTGTTCCTCGATCTTCAAGTGACTGGCGGCAAAGTTGACGGCCGCAGTGTACCCATGAACCCCCATGCCGCAGATAATTGCCGTTGATTTGTCAGAAAGGAAGCTGTGGTGTCGGAACGGCTCCCGAGTGTGGGGATTTGTGATGTGTATTTCAATAAAGGGGATATTAACCCCCAGCAGGGCATCGCGGATAGCCACGCTTGTATGTGTGTAGGCACCTGGGTTGACAATAATGGCATCCACGTTCCTCCTTGCTTCATGGATGCGATCGACAATGTCCCCTTCATGGTTTGATTGAAAGTCTTCTAGGATAGCGCCCAGATCCTTGGCTTGAGCTCTAGCCGACGCGATAACATTGTCAAGTGTAGTGCTGCCGTATATGTGTGGCTCTCGGGTACCAAGCAGGTTAAGGTTGGGTCCATTGATGAGCAAAATTACTCGGGCCATTGTTGTTTCTGTTTGGATGGGTGTAGATTATACTTAATAAAGATAGATCTTTCGGTAAAGAGAAAAGTAATGATTTATATCTGGGTACCAATAAATCCGACCTCCAGCTTATATCCAAGATTTTGGAAAGGATCCCCTTGACAATCATAAAATTCACAATGAGGCGGCAGTCTGGGACGGTTAATCATAAAGCCACTATGAATAGGGCCATAGGCAAGCCTTTTTCCGAAGGCCACTCACTAGTCTAGATTTGCCCAGTCGTCTTGTGGGCCTTGGGTCCGGAGGAGTGTTTTTGCGTAGACTATGGATTAGTGATTCTAGTCTTCTGCTTTCGCTCCGTTACAAATTTGCAAGTCAACAAGCTTAACCCGAACCCTTTCACCATACTCTCATTTATATTTTTGTATATTGTGTTGTACAGTATGGTCGTTGAACACTCTCCATCCGGGGACTCCCTCTCCTCCTCTGAGATCTCACAACTTGGCCGACATGGGTATGTTGTTGGGAAGAAACTAGCCAATTCTTGGGCACCATTTCTTCATGACATCGTGTTCCGAGGATTAGGACTACCTTGGGGCCAGGTCCGTTTGGAACTGGAAGACATGGAAACGTTTATAAACCTGGTCCATCATCCAGACTTTTTTGGTAAGTAAGCTTATGGAGCTATACCCGTCCAGAGTATCAAAACTAAGCTAAAATTTTCAGGCGCGGCTATCACCATGCCGAATAAAGTGGCTATTCTGTCTTATCTCGACGAGATGACAGACGAATGCCGAGATATTGGTGCATGTAACACACTCTACCTTCGCCATGGCAAAGAGCGTCCTATCCTATGCGGTGCCAACACAGACGCGATTGGGATTCGGGATTCCTTCCTTCAGAATATTAAGCCCTCGGAAAGGACTTTCTTCAACCGTCCCGCCCTTGTTGTCGGGGGTGGTGGAGCCGCACGCAGTGCTGTTTACGCCTTGCGTAAATGGCTCCATGCCACTACCATCTATATCGTTAACCGCGATAAGGTCGAGGTTGACGCTGTTGTCAAGGATTGCTTAGAGAGAGGCTGTGGTGATAATATTTTGCATGTCCAGACGATTTCTCAAGCTTCAGATCTGGAAACGCCCGGTGCGATCGTGTCATGCATCCCGGATTTAGAGCCTCATACTGCCGAGGAAATTATGACACGCGATATCATGGAGGTTTTTCTGGCTAAAGGGACTAAGGGCTTCATGCTAGAAATGTGTTATAATCCTACCCCGTTCACAAGACTAGCAGCCATAGCAGAGCAAAGAGGGTGGAACGTCATTCTGGGTACCGAGGCCCTGATCTGGCAGGGCTTGGAGCAAGATAGGCTGTGGACTTGTCGGGATATAGATGAAGGATTGGTGAAGAAAGTTCGGGAGGCAGTTTCTCGAAGGATTGCTGAGATGGAAGCAGCAAGCCGCAAAATGTAACAAACATGAACCCGACACCATCATTAAGATTCCCGTATGAATATAAGCACTTTGGACTAGGTAACAGAGTTTGCCTATGGATATGGTAGAAGAACATAGAGGCAGATGGAAAATGGATGCTATACTGACAAATAGTTGATCACCAGTTGAGAGTGGCTAAAAGAGGAGACTAAAAAGCTAGCAAAGTTATTGATAGTATAAGACGGTATGTATTGTTTATTCCGAGAGCAAGATGTGGCATAGTAATGCTCGAATTAATCGGCTAAGTTACTTGCAAATATATCTTCTAGGTCGTGACCTGGTTCAAATCCAAGATTGGTCAAAACTCGTAAGTCGGCTTCTATTGGGTCCGCATATTGGACGGACTCAAGTTCTTCCAAAATGAGACTATAGTCTAATGTCCCCTCCTGTAGGAATATACAGTTCTGGTTTTGTAATGCTTCGTGTGCAATACCATGGATAGACGCCCGGCTCGAGGATCGTGGCTGTATATTCATTGATGAGCCGTCTGGGGGCGGCGGTAGTTCCGGACATTCGAATCCACTGTTTTGCCGAAGTGGCTGGGTAGCATGACTGGCTATGTTTTCTGATACCGCGCCAAGATCCCGGGTGCCAGGCCTGTTCGTCTCCTTGATGTGACCTGCGTCAGTTTGCAGGCCTAAATTAGACCCAGCCGAGCTCCGAGCAATAAAAGAGCCATCTGAAAGATCATGTGAATGGCTCATTTGGTTTATTCCCAGAGTTGGACCGCGTCTTGATTCTTTTGTTTGAGAAGCTTCCTTCAAAGACGTCAAGGTTGCGTTCCACCTCAACCTATCGTCTTCGCGCATGTGTTCAATGTGACTATGTTGATGAACTATAGTCATAAGTGTAATGAGGATTGGGGCGATACTTAGGGTAGGAGGATTCTGCACGCATTTCTCTACAAGCTCTAAAAATTGCAAAAGTATGGTAGATTGTGGTTCTGGCACCACATCCAGCGAGACTGCCAAGAACATAATTTGAAGAAGCACCATCGACGGAAGCTTGAGTGTCGAATCGTTGCGCAAAAGGGAGTTGCAAAAGGAAAACCGCGTATCAAGGCTCTGGAGTAATTCTTCAGATGAAATTTCTCGGCCACTCGGATGTGCTTGTTTTGCGCTTCGATGGAGGGCCCATAGTCGACAGAATGTATACAGCTGTTTAAACACAGCGGTTGGTTGATGGGGATCTTCTATGTGTGAAGAGGATCCGCAAGTGTTACCCTGGTTATGTTCAATAACAGAACTGGCGGTGGTTTCAACAAGCAACGGGGTAAAAGGTGTATCCGAGAAATGGGTTTGGAAGGTAGACGCAACTAGATGCACACGCCCAACACAGAGAGATGCCAAGGTATCCAGTATGGTCAAAGCTACAATGACTTTGGATGCTTCGTCTAAATCTTGACTTCCACCGCCGGGTCGATTCGATTGACAGGCTGCTGTAGCCGGAAGGGTGACCGAAGCCAGACGTAAAGCTTTCGCAATCAGTGCCCATGCCTCGGTCGGCCTTTGCTGGCCCAGTAACAAGAGGGACTGGAGGAGAATTGCACGGACAAGAGGAAGTCCTATATCGCTACTGTTCAGATTGATAAGTTGACAAGTGATACCGTAAATCTGACCTGAACAGAATTCAGTGTCCTTATCGGTACCAGCAGTCATCTCGTCTTGGAAAGATGCAACGGCCAACACGGCCCACAGCTGTGCATGGAGGGCGGAGGATTCATATATTTCCATCTGCAGCCCTTCTTGGAGGTATTCTGAAGCGGTCTTCATCACTTGATCGTGATCAATGATTGGGAACCAGCATGACGTAAATTGGAAGAAGATGTCCACTAGCCGCTCCCAGCATGGAGGGAGAGCCAAATAATGAATGGATGTTGATGATGCTGAAGATTCGGGGAGTTGAATCGATTGGACATGTATTTCTTCGCTTGTGGGCTCAACCCCTCCACAGGTTCGATCTGGGTTGTGATCTAATTCAGACAACATAGCGTTGGTCGGACTGTTGATCCACAGGGTATCTGCTTCTGCCAGAGGTGTGTCTGTCCGGGGTTCGGAACCAGAAAGAATGTGATTGATATCTCTTGGTATACAACTCCCATTCCATTTTTGACAGAGTCGAAGGTTTTCTTCATCCCTGGGATTCCGCGTTGATCCAGCCACGGCTTTGTCCTTGTTCAAGTGGTTGTGTAGAGTAGCCTCAGATCCCGGATATCTCTCAAATAGCCAAGCAAGAGACGACTCGAGGGATTTGATATAACCCGTCGGGACTCCTCTTTTGCGCGATGTATGCGAATATGTGCAGCCCTTGTCTTGGGTAATACAACTGTTGCACGGTTGTCCCCCATTGCATTTGGCCTTCGCATTACGACACGAGTCGCAAGCCACAGTGACTCTCTTCTGCCGCTTCGCAGGCGCTGAAACCTCGATGGTATCAGAACTTTCGTCGTTATCGATTGCTTTCCTACGTCCCATTGTACAAGTCATAGGACGGGGATTGATTCATAGACACAGATACGGACAAACGTTGAGGAGTTAGGTTCCGCTATAAGGTACGGGTGCCGCTGGGGAGAATATTCCACCGGGACTGTGGACGTGAAAAAAAAAAGGTATGATTGATTGGCTGAGCGCAAGAGAGAAGTGGGGAGAGACAACGCCTCACGGCTAAAGACATAGCCGATTGATTGCCTAGTTTTTTCAGACAAAAGTTAGCCCTCTAGTGGTATATCCCATCCCTCCACGTCATCTTTTTATGTCAACCGCCAACAGATTACGAAAATATCCCACAACCACACTATGGCTGAAACGAATCCAGGAGCAGTTTTGCAAAATGATCCTGTTCCAAGTTGTAAACAGTCACCTCATCTGCCAAAACGACTAATGCAGACTGGCGACACGTTCCAATACACATCTGAAGCTTCTATGCTTCTTACCGGCGTTCGGGGCGTAGGAAAAACCACCTTGGCTATGATTGCAGCCTCCGCCATGAAAAGAAAAGTTATAGACTTGGAGTTTGCTTTCCAGACAGCAATGGGCATGTCCAGCAACGATTTTAAGGCGGCCCACGGAGTGGCGAGGTACCGGAAGCAGCAGGCAACCTTTCTAAAGACCATTCTTAATCGCTACCACCACAACTGCATTTTGGTCTGTTCCTGGGTCGATCAGCACATCCAACCCATCTACTACCAATATGCAACGAATCATCCTGTGGTTCATGTAACTCGGGATGCTGAAGCACTTGCAAGACTTTTCAACGTCACCGATAGATTCAAGATTGAGAAGATGCTACATGCGAGTCGCATAATCTGGCGAACTTGTACCAACTTCGAGTTCTTCAATTTTTGCGAAAAACAAGCTCCTTCACCAAATGCGTGTTCTAAATTGCCAACTATCGACAGAGGCTTTTCACCATCATTAATGCTGAAACATACCGAAAGACACTTGCTTCGATTCCTTTCTCGGATATACCCTGCCTACGCTTTCCCCATTGTGGAACCTGGTTACCCGCTAGGCGATGTTCCTATCGAAGAGCGCAGCTTCAGCTATGCTGTGTCCATTGCCTTGCTCGATGTATTGGATGAGGGATTTGAGCTGGATCACCACATAGTCGGCTCAGATGCTGTGCAGCTCATAGTCCAGTACCTGGGTGAGCATGAGCCGGGAGTTTTTACCACGGCCGCATCAACCAGAAAACCAAACCCTGAGCTAGGAGACGATGTAGCAAGAGGGGTCGCCAAAGTCAGACGTTGCACATCACTGCCTTTAATTATTCATGTTGTCATTGATGAACTCAACGAAGATGTGGTACCTGAATATTTGGAATTAATCCGTCATTGTCTGCGCCTTGCTCCAGAGATGATGACAATCGATCTGAGACTGGATGATGATTGCATTTCTGACATTATAGCTTCTCGACAGCGAACAGAAATCATAGGAAGCTACTCTATATCTGAAGATTCCACACCATGGGATTCTTCTGTTTTATTTGACATGCATTCCAAAGCTAGCAAGCTTGGGTGTCATCTTGCACGATTTGTGCGCCCTGCATTATCAGCCAACGATAACCTGACGATTATGCGTATCAAGTACCAGATCAGTGAGATGGAAAATACCAAGATACCTCTGATAGCGTACAACTCGGGCACGATAGGGCGTACCTCAGCTGTATTCAATCGCATCCTGACGGAAGTCCAGTCACCTGCTCTTCGATCTTCTGGACTGAAAAACTCATGGGGTCCGCATCTAGTAGTCACTGCACCAGAAGCAACGCAGGCCTTGTTCTCCTCATTTCAACTTAACCAGCTGAATTTATATGTCTTCGGCCAAGATGTCGATTACAGCTTATCACCGGCTATGATAACATCGGCCTTCAAAGCATGCGGAATCCCTCATATGTACCAACCGTGGTCAACGTCCACGATTCAAGACATAAAACACGTTATACACGATCCGCTCTTCGGTGGCGCTACGGTCACATATCCATTTAAAGTCGAGGCGTTGAATTTGACAAGCTCGATTAGCAAGCATGCTCAAGCCATTGGGGCTTTAAACACCTTGATTCCTATTCGTCAGCTGGAGCAGGACGGTTCGGTCCCTATAGGAGCCAAATTCTTTCAACAAGTGAACCATTCAGGGCCTATCAAAGCTATATTTGGCGAGAATACTGACTGGATTGGTATTGGAGCCTGTATCAGACGCGGACTCTCTCCTGCTAATGCTATTACTCCAAGCTCCTGCGGCCTGGTCTTAGGTGCCGGTGGCATGGCTCGAGCCGCGATATATGCTATGCTTCAACTGGGCATCAGGAATGTAGTTATCTATAACCGCACGCCTAGTAGTGCAGAGAAGGTTGCAAGTCATTTTATTCAACTCACTCAGGCGGGACATTTCCAAATGAACGCCACAAACAGTGGCGTTCGATTTCACGTTCTATCGTCACTAGATCAACCTTGGCCCGGCGGCTTCGCATTACCTATGATCATTATTTCATGTATTCCCACTGACATTCCTGAGACCGGCTCTGTTCAACCGTACGAGATACGCCAAGACTATTTTGATAATCCTACCGGAGGGGTTGCTATCGACGTTGGATATAAGGTATTGAACTCTCCTCTGGTCCTTCAAGGCCGTAGGCAAGCTGAACGACGCTGGGTTGTAATGGATGGGCTTGATGTTCTTCCTGAACAAGGATTTGCGCAGTTTGAGCTTTTTACAGCCAGACCGGCGCCACGACAGATAATGAGACATGAGATTCATAGACAACTGAGCTCATGAATATATAAACTGTTAATAACGTGGTTGACAAGCGAGTTATAGTCTCAGCCTATGTTTATACTGTATAAAGGGATAAATCTGCTCATATCGTATAGTTTTCTTTTCTATCTAGATAAACCTGAAAGACAAATCTTAACACCAGCCATACTCCCTTCCTTTCTCCACGCTTCTAGGGTTGAGACAAAATCTTCGATACCAGAACCCCATATACTATGTCGCGCCATCTTGCCACGGCTTTCCATGGGTATACGGTCAATGTCACCTTCTAGATTGAAGTATCCCGGTGTGCATCCAAACACCAAAGACATGGATGGCGAGCGCATCATGACCTCAGTGGCCCACGCCTCGGCTGCTTCTTCTGTTGTCACTACTGCAAATGGCTTTCCATTGGCCCTGGCCATGGCTTGAGCAATGATATAGGCGCAGTGTTTTGCCATAGTATCAAGTGAAAACGAAAAGTTTCCACTCAGACCAGCCTGAATCGGTCCGGAAAGGAAAAGGTTTGGAAACCTTGCATCCAGGACACCGTGTAGCGTAGCAGGCCCGTCCTGAGCCCATACTTGGCTCATTGAAACTCCGCCCTGGCCGGAGATAGTCATGTTACCCTTCTCTGCTGGCGTGCCAGATACATGTGAGCGAAATCCAGTGGCAAGAACAATGACATCGACTTGGTAATGCTTCCCCGCGACCACGATGGAATCAGCTGTGACACGTTCTGGGCCCTTACCGTTGGTATCAACAAGCGTCACGTTATCACGGTTAAAGGTATCGAGATATTCGTCGTGAAACACGGGTCTCTTGCACCAACTCGGGTACCACGGCTTCAGCTTGGCTGCTGTTTCTGGGTCGCTTACAGTCTCGTCGATGCGCGTACGAATTCGTTCTTGTCGTGGTATATCGATTTCAGCGACCCTCGTTGCATACGCCTCGATTTCTCCAAATGATTTCGGCCCATCCAGATTACCTGCTATTCCGACCAATGCAGGCGCGCGAGTCCACTCATCATCAACTAAGTTTGCTGTAGGGGGATCTCCCAGAGTGAAATGCTGATGAAAATTGCTGATGCGCTCACGTTGCCAGCCTGGAACGTTAGAGACTTGGTTGTGGAACCAGTCACTATCCGTCTCTTTCTGACCACGGTAGTCTACCGCAGCTGGTGTGCGCTGGAATACGAACAGGTGTTTTGACCAACGCGCAAGGTTTGGAATGATCTGGACACTGGTTGCCCCAGTACCAATAACCGCTACACGTTTTCCCTGGAGCCTTTCCAGCTTTGGGTTCGATGGTGAGCCGCCTGTGATGTCATATACCCACCGCGAAGAGTGGAAGATATCTCCTTGATACTCCAATAAACCCGGTATTCCAGGTAATTTGGGCCAGTGTAGCACTCCGTTGGCCAATATCACGATTCGGGAGCGGATCGTGAGTTCTGGTCGTGACTCTTCGGGACGCATGCTGGCCAACTCAACTTCCCACTCCTTGGCGTCTTCGTCCCACGCGAGCTTGTTGGCTTTGGTCTGGAACACTGCACTGTCTGCTACACCCCATTTCTGGGCGACCAGCTCCGCATAACGACGAATTTCTTCGCCCGACGCATAGCGATTCTCAGGTACGTATCCGGTCTCCTCCAGAAGGGGCAAGTAGCTGTAAGATTCAATATCGCAAGTGAGCCCGGGGTATCTTGACCAATACCAAGTTCCTCCGAAGCCTCCCGCTGTGTCGATGATACGAATGAACTCCGGTGGAATGCCCTGCTTGACCATGCGCACAGCATGCAACAAGCCTCCCCACCCGGCTCCTACTATGAGGATCTCGCAACGCCGATTGGGAAACTCTTCTACCAAAGGCTTGAATGTTGCTGGCCTAGCCCAAGGATCTTTCCCAAATTTGTCGTGCTTCGCTGAGAGCGAGATGTCGATATATTGAGCTTGGCCGTCATCTCGAAGACGCTTTGCTCGTTCCTCGCCATACCGCTCGATTATATCCCGAGTTTTAAGACTTTCAAATCCCTTTGTACCGTCCATGTTATAGATCTGTCAACCACCGAGTATGTTGTGTACCAAACAAATAATATTGTAGAGTCTTGGTTTCTGGGGTGAGGGAATAAGAAAATAGTCTCAATACGACTTTCTTGTTTTTTCGTATCCGGTTGGTCTACCTTAGCGCAGAATAAAACTGGAATTTAGCAATGCTGCAATTACGTATGACGCTAACATCTCACTCGCTGATGTTGGAAGATCTTCCTTGGGTATGTCTCTTTAGATCTTATAAATGCTGATCTACTATGACTTTACGGGATACCAGATAACGCATATAAATAAATATACATACATGTACTTATATGTTAAATCAATGTCTCCTTCGTGATGAAATTGTCTTGATCAATGCGTGCTAATGGGAGGCTGGACGCTACTGGCGGTTGCCACTTAGCAGCGGCTTGCATAACTGACGTCATGGCATTGTGATAGCTGTTTTACAAAGTCCGGGGTTCCTGGTCTAATGAGCAGGAAGACAAGTAGAATAGGGCTAACAAATAGCTAGGCCGGAAATAATAGCCAACCAGCGAACTTGCTATGAGAGCAACTATGCTATACTTGTTTTGTAGTACGGTCAATACACGATGGCAGCTCATAGTCTCGCACGAGGTCTGGTAGCTTTTTGTCCACTCTCTACGGCTTAAACACAGCTTGAAAGCTTCACGGATGGGTGCTCGAAAACTGTTGAGCGTACCCGCCTTGTATTAACTAACGCTGGGGTAAATAGTGGTTTATAAAAAGATAGATATCATACATCAATCGGCTTAGCTACCTATTTCAGTAACTAAGATCTATTAGTATTTCTTTCGGGGACCAAGGGCAGTATAGGGACATAGGGAGAAGATAAGCGCGACGAACAGAGAATCTAAGTCATAGCATTCAGAATGTAGTTGGCACAGATTGCGCCGGGGCCATAGTTAAGTATACTGGCTTCGGGTCGTCCGGATCACCTGGCTGGTAATATCCATCCCCCCAGATTGCTTCATATGCTAATGTAATTGTAATAGTTCTGGTGATTGTGTTACTGTAAAGCTATTTGGAGACCGCAATAATGACACATCGGGACTCAAATGGTTGATCAGTTGTGATGACTCCATTGGCATTACATACGGTGTCAGCACGGTATACGCGGAGCACCCGAGAGGCTGTAGGTTAAGACTGGTAGAGTCAAAAACAAGACACTAAAGTCTCTGGGATAGGGACGACTGAGAGCCAGACCACTCCAACTGGAACTGAGTCCTCGACGACAGAGTCCCGGGACTCTTCATCAGAAACCGAGGCCGGTTCATCTGCGAGCACCAGATCACGTCCATCGGAGGCTAGAGAAACACAAAGCCCCACTGATAAAGGCGGTGGTGACGATGGCGGGCCAAGTAGTGGTGCCATTGCTGGTGCTGTCGTTGGTTCACTTGCGGGTCTCGCCCTGATCATTGGTTGTATTATCTTGGCTTCTCGTACGGGAAGTCGAAGTAGAGATAACCCAGTAAATCCACACAACAGCTTCAGAGACACAATGAGATCCATCCCCAGGCCGACCATATCGTGGAAACAGCCTAACTCGCAGCCCTCAGCTCCCGTTACCCAGCCCAATATGGATGAAACCAGTCAGCTTATATATTGTGCTGAAGAGCCCGTCACCCCAATACCTCAGGATACAAGTACTCCACATGCGATAGACACAAACTCACCGACTGTGTCATCGCCTCGTGAGGCTGAGGAACC
Source organism: Fusarium sp. MBC 119 (assembly GCA_030411635.1). Classification (NCBI taxonomy): domain Eukaryota; kingdom Fungi; phylum Ascomycota; class Sordariomycetes; order Hypocreales; family Nectriaceae; genus Fusarium; species Fusarium sp. MBC 119. Next base: position 60,397 of record JAPERM010000356.1, on the reverse strand, counting down.
TGCACCGCCGTCAGCGCCCTTGGTGCCGGAGAGGTTGGGAAGCCCAACGGCTGAGCTCCCAGCTGGGCCTGATTCTCAGGGCTGGGCTGTTACTGAGGCTCAACGTTATCCCCATGAATTGGACCTTACAGCAGGCTCAGGGCACCACGAGCATGAATGACAGCCTCTGAAAACCAAGCCCGTTTGTGTCTATGGTGGTAGATAGCCGATCGAGGGGCGGATATGTCAACGACTGATGAGGACGGCGCGACGCCCCTCTCTATGGCAGTTCAGAACGGATATGGGGAAGTGGTCAAGATGCTTACTGATGGAGGGGCGCATATACTGGCGACGAGAAAGAATGGACTGTGTGGGCATTGGAGTCATAATGCTCTTGTTTTGGGGGAAAGAACGTGTTCTTTATTATCATCGACGCTGTCCTCTTATTTACTTTAGAGACCTAAAGGATGATGATCTAGAGAAAGAATGAATGGGGCATCTAGTCTTGCGGTTTTTGGTTAATCGTTTTACTATTAGTTCGCCAAGTCACAAGGCTTCGGCTTCTCATATTCTCGCTCGTACCCACGTAAGCACATATCACAACAGGCCGCCTCAAAGATTCCCACATCCTCTAGTGTGTTGTGGGAGCAGCGGAGCCTTGACCCGGTGATGATCGTCGCATCTACTGTACTCAATTACTGTCATGTAAGCATCAACATCGGGGTTGGTCATCAAGCGAAACTCAAAAGCGACGGGATAGTGGTCAAGGCTCGGTGCTGACGGGTACAGTAGCCTTGGGGAGTAAATATGAGAAAGGCTCATGCCAAAATCCGTCCATCTCCCACCTATTCCACTCTCGTGTTTTTTGGGCCCCTTAGAGTGGGCGTTTAATGATGTACCAGTGGATGAGACGTGTCGTACAGTACCAAGTAGTGCTTACGCTCCAAAGAACGAACCCCACAAAGCTTTGAGGTCACGCATGAGGCGGCATCCAAGCTACTAAGATGATGATGCAGAGAAAGTGTCCGGAGTAGCAAAGCTCGGGTACTTACTGAAAAGTCTCCGAGGCCACCGCTGTATATATATGAGCTCAGCGTCCAAAAGATTACAAGGCTTCGGATACCATTGAAGCATAGAATTTTGACAGCAGAATGTCCACCAAGTACCAACACACATTATTTCTTTGGATCGAGGGCTACTTTCCCAAGAGAGTTGCATTCTATCTGCTGTCAAAGAATCTATGTAGCTCCGTCGAGCAGCTATACCGTGGCGAGACAAACGACCCTCAATTACGCATTGAGAGAGTCGATTTCGTCCCAGGAAAAGGATTTGTCTCCCAGGATCCAGGAAACCCGTTGCCAGATGGGAAAAGTTTACCTGCCCTACGTCTCGACGACGCTGCAGGGGCGTCGCGCTGGATCAGTGAGACCTACAGCATGATCACGTATTTCGAAGACCTTTTCCCGGGAGGTGGCTCGACCAACCTAAGACAGATGCAAGCTAAAGAAGCCATTGATCGAGCGATTGCGCAAGACATAATCAGCATCTTAACCACGGCGGACAGCGACGGGGGCGCCTGGTTATCAAACTGCGCGCCCATTGCGGCCGACTTTAAGAACATACCCAAATCGGAGCGTAGTTTGGAGGTTGGCCGTCGGGGTAAGAGATCCATGGAGGAGAACTTAAAAGCGGCGCAGACTATTGCGTCTGAGAACCTCGCGGCAACAGGCTGGCTTACACCCGGCGCAGACGATGGGCCAGGCATTGCTGATGTAATTTGCGCGGCAAATGTTCGATATATGCAGCTCAGTTGGAGTGAGTTTATCCTTGAAAATGAAGATTTGGGGAAGTTGAGATCTTGGTATGGGAAGTTTCAGACCCTACCGTTCTGGCATGAGATGGAGGAGACGGGGCGCTTCCCAAAGGAGGTACAGTGGGGGCCGGGTTCAGTGCTGAAGTAATATGGGATGGGATATGTTCAAATATGGCATGAAGAAGTTTCAGAAAGTTTTCGAATATATGAATCAAGTGCTTCTCGCAGAATAAACATAGGTTGGTTGTTATTTTTCTGACTTATACAAGTGATAGAAGCCTAAAAATAAATAGACACCCTCCGTTGACATATTCCTGAATCATGGAAAAGAACGACAAGGAATTCATTGCGCCATTTCACCAGATTCGTCTCAAATAGCAATATAAACCTAAGCTCTCTTGGTGTAGCGAATATTCGGCTTGGGCGGTGTGTCCATATCGTGGCCCAGGAAGTAATCCACATGGTGAGACTGGAGATAGCCCTTGACGGTCAGATCGTTACGGTAGTTGGGGTTATGTGCTAAAGTGTAGAGACGTATGTCAGATGGCTGATCAGTTGTAAAGATGAGCAACTCGTCCATATCAGCATTAGTGACCACAACCTCCTCTCTCCAGTCACCCAGGATATCACCAATAAGCATTGGGTATCTTCCGTTCGTCACGCCTCCGTATGTACTGACTTGGAGAAGTCGGGGAACCGCGTTGGATTTTGACGGATTCTCCCAATCCCACTTCTCGAATTTGCCATCGTTGAAAAGTTCGATCAATGCATCACCGTCCCACCAAACTCCCAGATGAGGCCACGGAGCGAGGTCTTCGTCTTTCTCCAATAGTTTGTTCTGTGGAGCGTTGTAAAGGCCAGAGAACGACCATGCCTCCATACCAGGATGAGTAGGGTCGATATCGCCTACCATGCCACGTCCTATGTCGATCACTTCGTCCCCGTGGTGCTCCCAGATGATGGTTCCATCAGTCGCATCAAAGTAGTACTCATACAGCTTATCTTCATGCCTCTGTTGAACTCCATAGCCTTGGAGACCCTTTCGTTTAGGATCCATCTTGGCAATATGGTGACGATCGCCGTGGATGATGCCCTTCTCGCCAAGTGAATATTTCACGGTACCGTCACCGTTGAGAGCGAAGCCGATTTCAAGGTACTCGTCTTTACCATCACCATCGACATCCAAGATGCGGCTATTGTGTCCGTCAGGATAGGCGTCGTATTTATCTCCGCGAGCCCACTTCCATTCTTGTTTGAGCGTCTTGCCGTCAAAAGTCCAAGCCACAACAAGTAGGTTGAAGGCTTCATCTTCGCGACGGTTCTTTAAGAATCCCACGAGGTGAGGCGTTTTTCCGTCGAGGAAACCAGCGCCAACTCTGGCGGCCAAGGGACCATCGGATGAGTAGTCCGTGGGCAGAGCGGCAGAGGCACGGAGAGCTCCTGTTCGTCCATCAAGAATAGCCATGAATTGATGGTTCTCATCTTTGCCCTTGTCGAACTTCTTTCCGTCGCCAAAAGTAACACCGTTGGCAATTCGAATAGCAACCTCAGCAAAGCCATCACTGTCGAAATCGAACACGGTGACACCATCCCAATGGCCCACATCTATAGTAGAGGGCCCCGGTGAGATGTTGTCCTGGTTCTCGCTTCCAGGGCCTAGATCTACTTCCCAGAGAAATGTTCCGTTGCTAGTGTATGCCTCGATGGACTGACGTGTATCATGTCGATCGAGAACATAGTCCCACTCTCCATCGCCATCAAGATCACCGACCCAGACAAACTTGATGGTGCTACCCGAGCGCAGAGGTACTCGCACCACTGGCTCCACTGCGTTGTCTGCCGGTAGAGTAAAAGGACCTGAGGCCTCTTGTTCCTTGCCATCCAGAACAGGTCGAACAGTGTACGTGTTTGTCACGCTTTCATCTGCAGTTTTGTCGAGGAAGTTGGTTCCTTTGGTGAGAACCTCCTTATTGAGTTTTGTCGATCCTTTGTCGCCAGCGGCGCGGTAAATGTTGAAACCTATATCTTCGGGGTCCAGGCCGAGGAGTCTCCAAGTCACGAGGACGTTTTCTTCACTTGCTCGGACAGCCACGACTCCCCGCCCAAGATCCTCCATCGGCCTAGGAGTTTGAGCTAGGGCCATGCCAAAGAAGGCACTCACCCCGAGTGAGAGTAAAAACGATAACTTCATAGTAGAGTGTAGGTTAATAAGTCGACTTTGAAAAGGCAAAGCTCAAACTTGTCTCATGCCCGAGCATGGCCAAGAAAATACAGTTTACTCCGACATCTTTAAATAAGTCGCACGACACTATCCACATGGTCTGGTTCCTGGCAATTCCGCGCGTCGGCGCATTATGAAACAGACCTCTCCCCCATCTTCTCCAGGTGTGCAACTGAAAGAGTGCTGATCATCAGCTCACTAATTAAACGGAACCTCGCCCTCCGCGGGGGTTATTATTCCCCAGCAATCAAGGATTAGATAGTCCTTCAGCGGCATAATATGGTCGGACAGCGGAAGAAGTCCTTATTCCGGCATGCCCAGCCCAGGGTCTGCATAGGTACCCGCTACTTTAAATCATGGGCGCAATTGTTATTGAAGCGCGGAATTTGATTGGAAGATTAGCTCGTGAACCGATATTACCCTGGAGATTTAGCGGGGGCTCCCTACCTTGTTGATCTAAAATCCCAGAATCTGAAAACCTCCGAACCCCGGGATACTTGGGCCGAGCTTGAGAGTGTTTGACAAACCCTTGGCTGCCATGGTAGTATACGCCTTGGCTGATCATATATGAAAGCGAAAACTAGTGTAAAGCATAGTCAGGAAATACATGAAAAGTATGCCGCCGGATGCATGAGGTCGCAATTCCTCCGTCGTCCGTCATGTCCTGCAACTCACCACGTTCAAGGCCGTAACCAGCAAGTTGCGCTCCTGCCATGATTGTGAAAGCCTGCTCCCAAGCTTGACAGTTTTGGGGAATAGAAAGTATGTGTACACTCCCTGTGAGTAACAATTTTACCTCCAAGGTTGTGAATCTGCAGTTATTGATCTTCAAGATGGCCTAGTTCAATATTGTTCGGGGACGTGAAGAAGACTTATACATTAACTATTACAAAGACTATACGCAAATAACAAAGGGAATATCATAAACTGGTACGTGTCAAGTAATAAGTGTCGTCAAAGTGTTGCGTCGCTGCTCGTCGGGCTCCTCGTATCCCATTCCTCTTCTGAAACTCTCCCCATTGCAACCTGTTGTGTAACAACTGTTGTTGTTTGGATCCCTGATTTGCATACATCTCTCTTGTCTGTAGGATGCTGCAACTGCGTTCCCTCCATGTACTGACTCCGCCTCTGCCCAGCTGTAATACTGACACTGACGGCGGGTTTGAGTGGAGAACCAAAGTCAGAGCCGCGAGAAGGTAATGGAACACTATCATCCCCATACACTGTGCTTGCGTCGTCTAATGAGCGCTTGTTACGTTCTTCAGTCCTTGTCGTGCGCATGTTACTCAAGCATTGAGTGCTGGGGGCGTGCACATAGGGCGCATATGATGAATGACGACCACTCTGACCCCGAGATGAAGCAAACATGCTAGGCATGATTCTAGAGAAGAATGATCGAAGTGTTGGTAGACAGGCTGTGATGATGGCCAAGGTGACTTCAAGGAATGACCATATAGCAGCATCGACGTTATCCCAATTAGGGTCCTTGGTGGAAGCCGCAGTCTTCAGTGTACGAATTCGAATGATTGAGATGATACAAGTGCTAGTCATGTTAGCATCACTTAGATATCCAGAGATGCATGGCGAGTACTTACAAGAAACCAAGACTAAAAATCAGCAAAAGCATTGCTTTTTGCTTGCGAGGAAGCTGGAGACTTCTGACCACAGGCAATGGAATGCAGAATATGGCAAGATCGGTGGCCAAATTGAAGCCAGCCATAACATACCATAGAACCAATTGATCGAGACACCGGCCAGATATTGTATGATCCCAGAACTTGGCAACCGGGACGCAGATGAGGATATTAAGAAAGGCGATGATAACTGTCCAGACAACCATGAACACCAATCCGTAGAATGTGATACGTTGTATGCTCGGCAAAGCAAAGACTCTGCGATACTGGAAGAGGAGTCCGATTTTAACGATGCACATCGCGACATTGTAGACGACGACCGAGGTGTAGAATGCCTATTACATAGTATAAGCGAGTTGTACAAGAGTATGATCAAGAGTGTGGGCATCAGACCTTCATGTAAGGGATATATTGATGCTTTGGTTGTTCCCATGTGTGATAGCCGAGTCCATACTTGTTCTCTACACTTATGTCAGTGTTTTGTCACGTTGCGGCGTGATGTCGACCAAGACCTACCCAAGCCAATAGCCACAGCAGACCCAATAACAAGGACCTGGGCAATCACCATCAGGCCATCATCCCAGCCAAAGGAGCGAAGGAGTCTCGCTCGTATGTAAGTTCGGAGCGCGACGGCTATTGTGGATAGGACGGAAAACACGACGAGAATGGCGCGGATCTCGAGAGAGCGGGAGGAACTATCTGTCGAGCGTTGTTCCATAGTCGTATGGCCCTCGTCAGCCCAACGTAGATACATGATCGTAGATAAAATGGTTCAACCTAAAAGTCACGCATAGGTTCTCAAAAACATGAATTGCATTCGTGCGCGGGAGAAAAGGGAGGGCTTTAGTACTCCTAAAACAGTCATCAGATCTCCCGCCCTATATCCCAGCGCTTAAGAGATCAACAGTGCATCTCACTCTACTAAGCATATAACCTCGGCATCACCAACCTATTCGAGTTTGTTTCCGTTTTGATCAGCCATTAGGGCGGTCAACCTTGTATCACCTCACCCATACAGACGCGATTCAGGCTTAGCTCTGACCACGCACAACGTGGGCGACGTGCCGGACCTGAAGATCCATGCCCATCATAGAATATCTGCATAGGAGAGAGTCGACTAAGCGGGGTGGGTGACATCCTATCAACTGCCGCGCCCGCATTCTGGCAGCTGTCGATGGGTGCATGGTTTGCGGGCAATTTCTTAGCTTTGTGCTCGGACCCTTTGATCAGGTACGCACAGTTGCCGATCGTAATAATCCATGCTGTCAAGCCTGACCACGATGAGATGACATGGAATCCCCGCCATTGAACAAGCCGAAAATTCCGAGGTAAAACTTTGTATATAGACCGGATGCAACGAGAAACACAGTAAGCAATGCGTTTTGCTTCAAGCAAAAAGTGGTGAGCTATCAGGTAACGACCAAAAGTTGTGAGGCTCAGGCTACTAGCCAGAGATTACCCTCCAGTCTCGACTTCCTATGCGCGAGTTTTTGCAGCGGTTACACTTCCGCCCTGCCCTCAAACGTCACCAGACTTCCTTGGATGTAAGGCGGGAATAGCAACACTGTCTTTGTAAGTCTTTGTAAGGCTTTGCCCTATCAAGATCGGCTTCATTTCGTCGTTGATCATTAGGCCGCCCCTTGACCAGAAGCTTTGACCAGCCTTCACCAGACTCTGCCCTGGCTTGCTTATCAGCCCGCAGCCGAGGACAGGGCGGGGAGTCTGTGCTGACTGCTGAGCAATGTCACCACAGACATACGTCAGGTCATCCGCTATTTAAACCAAGGACTGCCCTGGTAGCTGAGGTATCATCGTCTGATGTAGTGTCTGTCTCATGGTCATCAGTCGCCTGTCTTTTGTGGAATGACATTGCGATTTCATTACTACTCAAGCTTCAGAGACTTGATACACGACAGAAACGTGATTTCTTAGTATCGGAGATTGCGGCAGATCAAGAAGCATGCCTGTGTAGTCGATATTTCCGCAAAATCTTCTTGTGCAGGTAGAAAGAAAAGGCTTACCAAACGGCAGACTACTATGTCGACTGCTGATCGCCAGAATTAAAACTGTCAATCCTGGACCCGGTCAGTCAGAGTCAGAGCCAGAGAGTTGGGAAGATGTACCAGTAGAGTGGTTGTGCCACGAGAAATTAGCCCATCCGAAATCTGGAACCCAGTGGAGTTCAAGAATTAGATCAGCGAAGACATCCTGTGACAATGACCTTCAGACCATGTGTTCTCTAACGCCCTGTCACAGTTAGTGGGCTTCAACTAATGCCGTCCGCCTGGCTGATTAACACGTTCCTAGAACGAATTATACCAAATCAGTCTAGTCTTCTGGCGGATTTCCCGCTACTTTCCCAAACACAAGCCCTACCCAGAGTATAGACTCGTTTCCTTAGGATCTCTAGGGTAACCAGTCGCTTCCAATTTTTAGCCATCTCATGGGCGGCAAACCAGTTGGTCCAAAAGCCACACGATAGACAACTGTGGTGACTTCTCCTTGGAGAAGATTTGCGATTATTTCGGCATTTGAGTAGGTAGACGCCAGCAACCCCGTACTATCTTCCAATCTCGATGTCATACTTGTGCCGGTGTATGGTTTGAAAGTTAGGATAATGTCCCGAGCATACAAAGTCCTTGGTAAAAAGCGGTCGTCGCAAGACTTCTTACCCTATATTTGATGTACCTGAAGATTTGTCAAACGCGACGTCAAGAGGGCGCTGACTTGGCCGTCAAATCAAAATATATTTCCAAACATTTCTATTTTAAAGCTAAAGAGTCGTTCTGAATGACCCTCACGCTTGCAAAAGGCTACTGAGAGCTATGTTCAATCATGGTCACACGCTGGATAAGAAGTAGATGTTACTTCTGGAAAGTATAAATTTCAAAACTGACTCCCAAAGACTTGGAAACGCCGGATAGTACGTTCGGGTAACCGGTAGATAATTCCCTCAGGCAGTGTATGGAGTACAATCAACGCGAGCCCATATGTACAGGGCGGAACCCAGCCTTGCCGCGAGGGCCACCGTGATATATACAATAGACAGCCTCATGCTTAATTCAAGCGCGGCCTGGCGCACTTCAACGCGGGAAGTCAATTAACAGCAAGGACAGGGAATGATCCAACAGTTGACCGGAATTGGGCAAGGAATGATGCCGCAGAGCCTGCCGTCACAGGCGCCACCTCCACGAAGATTGAGATTGGGCTCTTCAGTCTCGGGGGCCTTCTGGGGATCTATGAAGTGTAAGCTCATGTCGCGATGACGTCGAGATGCTGTCTTACCCATTGTGTTGTGAGCCTTGGGCTGTTGTGTCTCCAAAGGTTGAGGCTGTCTGACCTCGGAGAGTTCATTTGTCTCGGTCTGAGTAGGAGCCATCTTGAGTCTGTTTTCTTCTGGTGGTCGAGTTCGTGCTGCTGTACAATTGGTTGTTGTTGTTAAGAAGAGGACATGCGCTGAAATTAAACGCAGATCAGCATGACGTTGGGCACGTGGATGAGTGAGACGCGTATGTGGCGCAGCTACTATGGTTACGTAATGCGATGACGTATCATCATCCATCTGTTAAACGGATGTGGCTGTGGTTGTGGCTGTGGTTGTGGCTGTGTCTGTCGCTGACAGTTTTTGGCAGAAAGGACTTCTCTTTCTCATAGTCTCACCATATCTGATGAAGACGAATGGAATACATGCGAGGACCAAGGTAAAGAAACCGAGCAGAGAACAAGCCCACTGAACTCCCAAGTTCTCGTACATCTTGGGCGCAGCAAGAGGCAAAACAACCGCAGTTATTGACCGCATGGTGCTCGCTGCGGCCTGTGCAGAAGCAGAATACTGCCTGTAGGCATCGGTGATGTAGTTGAGTAATGCCATGAACTCCACTAAGTACCCAGCGCCGAAGAAAAGTCCCGACAGAGACGGTACAGCAGGGTGGATATCTGGGTATGATGTCCATCCCAACCAGAACAGAGAAATGATGATTCTCATGGCTTGTTAGATTATAAACTATCAAGACTCAGCTTGGCACTCACAATGGGCCGCCAGCACATGCTAGAGGCAAACGACGGTATTCAATCTTGTGTGCCCAAGCAGCACCCGCCTTCATGGCTGACGAGTGGTATGAACTGTAGGAAAGGAAAAGCCCTAACGCAACAACAGAGCCTGCGGTGACTACTCGATATCAGCATCGGATATCGAAGTCATATCGAAGTCAGTAGATGTACTTACTTGGCAGAAATGTCAAGCCAACCTCGCCGTACGATAGCCCATAAACGCCTGGAGAGTGTGAGTAATTCAGTTCATAGATTGGGTACAGTGCTTCAGACCTTGGAAGATGATTGGGTATGCTTGAAAGAAAAGATACAAAGTCGCATACACTAGGGCTAAATAGAGAGATGTCAAGAGAACAACTGGTTCTTGACTAGCCATGACGAACGGCCTTGAGAAGACAATCTTTAGCTCTTGCGCAAGAGTCATTTGTTGCTTCTCATCATTTCCACAATCCATGCCGCACTTTTTTCTGATGATGGGAACATAGGTTTCTGGTAGACAAACCACAAGCGGTAGAAACACGCCTGCAACTGCCAGTCCGATCCAAAAGGTCAAGCGCCAAGAATGCGTGGAGGCATATCCAGAGATGATAGGCCCCAGAGGAGGCACCATGGAAGTAGCACACATATAATATGCCGTTGCTCTACCTCTTGGCCCAGGGTGGTCAAATATGTCAGCAAAGACAGGGCCAACAACAGCATTCGGCGCTGCGGCTGCAATACCACAAAATAGGCGAAATATTAACAGGGCAGTGAAGTTTGGGCTTACAGCACAGCACAACGTGAAAACCATGTAGCTGATGTAAGTGCCAATAAGTACAGGACGACGCCCTATGTGTTCGCTGAGCGGACCGAATATGAGAGGTCCAATTGCGAATCCGAGCATGTACAGAGAGTTAAGCAGTACCAGTTGCAGGCGATCAGAGACTGAGAATGCTTTGCCAATATCGCTAGTTGCCCCCGATGGCAACGAGGAGCCGAGAGCACTATTTGCGATGATCGCTATTCCTGCTGCTACAACACGTGCTCTTTTACGCTACAAAAGGTTACATTAGTCTTGAAATAACTGTAGCATGTTCTTTTTTCTTACGTGCGAGAACCTGAGAGGATTCTTGTGATCTGGGAGCTGGCATGTGGCGTTGTGCCAGATATCGCCTGTTGGTGGCGTGGCCATGGCAATGAAAATGGTATTGTCCGACAGAATAGATACTTTCTACTAAATCGACTGAGGAGGTCTCTGAACTAGGTGACACGGGTTGTAGTAGTAGGCTATTCATGTCCGATGTCAAGCCGCAACCGGAATAATCCACGCCCTACGCCCTGCGCCCCATAACCTCATGCCCCGTCTCCGCCCCGGGCTCATAAACTTGAGTGGATATGTAATCACGGTAAAGAGACTGACATGTCCTAAGACCGCTCTTTTCCGATTTAAAGCTATTACCGACTCCAGCCTCGGGTATCACGTCTGCTAGAACATCATGGCTAGTGACCATGTGTGAGCTAAGTATGCGCCGGTCTATTCCCGAAATCCCTAAAATACTGGCCCACTAAAGCGCAAAGCATGATCCAACACCAATAATTACCATGTTTCGCCTTCGTCGTCCACCTGTTCTGTTGGCTAGACCAGGGCCTATAATTCGGGTTGGACAAGGAAGTAGTTCAAAAAGAATGGCGTCGTCATTTCGCGTTGCCGAGCATGTTGTGAACGGCTGCCACACAAGAGACTATGTCGGAGCGACTGCCAATGGCGATGCTGATATACCGAAACTTTCGGTGAAGCAATACATCCCCGTCGATAACCCAGACCCGAAGCCCGGCGACGTTACTATCATCGCAGCTCATGCAAATGGCTTTCCCAAGGTTAGTCTTTCTTGATTGCTGAGGTCTTGAGAACACCCGTAAACATCGGTTGTAGGAACTATACGAGCCGCTGTGGGATGAGATTCACAAACGAACATCCCAGACCCAACTTCGTATCCGATCGATATGGATTACCGATATGTGGAACCAGGGCCAATCCGGCATTATGAACGAGGAGATTCTTGGAAGCGACCGTAAGTAGTCGTTGCTCAACAGGATTACAGAAAATAACTCGAGACAGCGAGTTGGGCCGATCATTCCAGAGATTTGATGAATCTTATCAATCAGAAACAAGATTCCATGCCTCACCCGATCGTTGGAATCGGGCATAGTATGGGCGGCACTCAACTGTAAGAATTGGCTGTCATCTCCAGACCTGTTGCTGACGAAATCACCACAGTTCGCTTCTGTCTTTGGGCCATCCCCGGCTTTTGAGATCCCTTGTCCTTCTTGATCCAGTCATTCAAGTCCCGAATGGAAGTGTTCTCCCAGCACTTGCTTCTACTCCCCGCAGAGACATCTGGCCGTCCAAAAAAGAAGCGGCAAAGCGCTTCAGAGGGAGCAAATTCTTCCAAGCATGGGATCCTCGCGTTCTTGACCAGTGGATAGAGTATGGTCTTCGTCAACTTCCAACTGAGCTTCATCCATCTCAAGATCACGATGAGCGAGTCACGCTTACAACTACGAAGCATCAAGAGTTACTCAATTTCCTCCGTCCTACGTATCGAGAAGTCCCAAGAGAGGAGTACGCCGACAAAGATCCATCAACAGATGAGGAGTATCCCGGATATCCGTTTTACCGTCCCGAGCCACTTCAGGTCTTCCAACGCCTGCCAGAGCTACGACCCAGTGTACTCTACATCTTCGGAGAGAAATCTGAATTGTCTCCGGCTGCTCAGCGACAGGCCAAGATGGAACGAACAGGAGCTGGGGTTGGAGGTAGCGGTGGTGCTGCTGCTGGCCGGGTCAAGGAGGTTGTGCTTGACTGCGGCCATTTGGTAGCTATGGAAAGGGTCGAAGAGTGTGCAGATGCTATTACAGAGTTCCTAGATGTTGAACTTGAGCGGTGGCGTAAAGAGAAAGTCGAGTATGACGAATACTGGAACAAGAAGACGAGAAAGGAGCAAATCACGATTGACGATAAATGGGCGGAGAGGGTGAACCCAGATAGACAAGTTGGGAAGACAAAACTTTGAGACGAAATACAAAACACCTTATGAAACTTTCTTAATTAAGCATGTCATAACTATCAGGTATATATGTTGTAAAATCTCTACATATCTAAAATGCCAACTTTGGTCTGGTGATATAAGATGGTCGGCATACTCGCCCAAACTCAAAGATGGACAGCCTTATACCGGGTTGGGTAATACATACATCGCTGTATGTTATTATAAATAGCCCATATTGCATCCACTTACATGCGAAACGAAAGCAGCAGATGCAGATTCGTGATACAAGGCTTAGCTAGTATCAACTTCAAGAATTTGTACGACCCCAACGAGGCGCAGCTCGATGGTATGCTTGGGGCTTGGCCGTTACACAACATATTCTAAAAGGTGGCGCTGTATTATTTATAGTGTATTGCCAATAAGAATCAGCCCGTAGCGATATGGTGTAACCGTAGGGCTCCCCGCGGCGGTGCGTACGGGTTAGTTGCGTGATAGCTAGATTGAAAGGCCCATTGCCGAGGGGAATAGGGGCACTAGACACGTAACCGCAGGGCTCACTGCCGAGGCAGGATACGAGAAGCGACGATTTACGCCGGTATAGCTCGTGCGACATCACTGCAAGGTATATAAGTATGTGGTTATTTTCTTATATTTTGAGTTTTCCAATGTACCTTCGTGGCTTACATTATACACCGATCCTCTCAATTGATCCATTATGCAGTTTCCATCCCCGATACCGTCTCCATCTCCCCCGCCAACCTCTTCATCCGGTCGCTACCAGACAATCCCTCAAGATGCATTGCCAACTGAGACCAACGACGAACCAGTGGTTGAAGAAAGCCTAGACTTTGACAATGAAAGTCAGGTTACTATTAATAGCAGGTTGGAGGGTGAGGTTGGCACTGGTAATAGTGTTCCCGCAAACTCTCCAGATGACAAGACCACAATGCAAAATAACCAATTGCGGTTTATCAGGCGGCCTTTTAATATTTTCACTTTTGCAGCAGACTATGCTACGGTGGTTGCGCCTCTATTCTTTTTAGGATTTGCTCTAGGTGTCTTTTTTCTGGATAAGTCAGTGGTAAACAAACAGGCTTTTACACGATGGCGAAATGCCATTACGGTTGTTAGTGATCTGTAGCTTGGCTACTCCCCTATGAGACATTCATCAAGTATGATACTAATTATCGAAGCTCGCTACTCTCTTCCCAATCTTGTTTGCCTCCACAGTAGGACGCCTTGTTTACGAGATGGCACGCTGGAAGCTTGAGAAAGGATCAACCATGGGCACATTGGAACAGCTCATAGGCAGCAGAACAGTCGGAGCTACGCTTCTCACTCAGTTGAAGCTGCGTCCATTTAACCCCCTCAGCTTTTCGTTGATTCTTCTCTGGGTATTCTCACCCCTTGGTGCTCAATCACTACTGCGCATGCTTGAATCACGCCTTGATATCGTAAGAGATGCATCGTCGGTCATATATTACGATACAAATGGCCCCTCTCGGCTTATGAGACAGCGGCGTTTCCATTCAAAGCACATCTTTTTGAAAGACTTCGAAACTTCAATTCGAGCCAGCTGGTATAACGCCCTATTACTGACACCAGAGGCATCCAAAACGGCTACCATGGACCTCTGGGGGAATGTGAAAATTCCATTTCTTACCCATAATGAAACCAGAAGTGACGAGTGGATTAATGTGGCTTCAGTTCCAAGTCTGGCATCATTCTCTTCCCTTGCCGGAATTGCAATTACCAATGTGTCGGCTGGCAATACGACTTTCTCCCTCGAGTCAAGTTATATTGACCTGAATTGCTCATTAACTCAGGTACAGGGCTACAGCCCTGCCGAGTATGGTGAGATACCCCAGAGTTGGAACGATACCGAGACAACAGAACAAAACGGTTCATGGCATGGGTACGGTGTCGACAGAATGACCGACTACGGGAAATTCGCAACTTGGAGCATTGCAATTGATAGGTTCGTGGATGACTACTGGCTTAACAATTTTCGGCAAAGATCAGATCTCGAGGGTACTCCGGCCTTGTTTCAGCAAGAGAAGGGTATCGAGGTAGAACCAGCGCATCTACTCTTTCAAACCCGCTTTAGGCGGAATCCCTTCGACCCCGTGATCAATGCCAAAGCCTACTGCCTTGCACAGCAACAGTATGTCGAGTCTCGCATCAGTTGTTCGCGAGCGACCAGTTCAGCGAGACAGAATTGTACCGTCATCGCACACCGGCCTTCGCGAAGTCCCCATGCGCCACCCTCTATATTACACTTCTCGTTCCCAGATGTCTTCCGTGAGGTTTCTGAGGCCATGCCTTTGGCCACGGGCGGGAGGCTGGACACAATGTTTCCAGACCTTTCTCTGCGATATCTAATTCGTCCCGAGGCGAATATCCTTTTTGACAATCTTTTCGCATACGGTGGTGACACCTTTGCAAATATGAGTGACGCTGTTTTCAGTGTCAGACTAGTCCAATTACTCAACACATATTTCCTTCTGAGCCAACAATTCCTCACGGCCCCCAACGGACGCATCGAATACAACGTATCAACACCGGTCTATGTTAGTTCACTTGTCGAGAAATACCACGTCTCTGGAGTTTGGATAGGACTCTGCTTCTTATCTTGCCTTGTTTTGCTGCTATCTGGCGTCTCAAGTATAGCTTTTGCACATATCGCGGTTGGGCCCGAGATTCTAGGCTATGCTTCCACAGTTATCAGGGACTCGAAACTCATTGACGTACAAACAAACGCAGCGGCCGATATTGGAACTTTGGATAGCGCTGATATTGCCGTTCTTGTAAAGAATGAGCGTGTACGCTATGGCTTCGTACACACAGCTCCTGAAGGGGCAACGGTGGTGGGGGTTGCACGGGAGGCAGAGACACGACCTATTAAGGAATACCTAGACATGCTGGACTAGCTATCAAGACTAGATCACAGAGGAAATTTCAACTTGTACAGTGGTCTATAGAACTCACTCAATATGCGCATCTGAAGATAAAGAGAGTAGCACCTTTCCCTGCCGTCCTGTGGTGGCCTCGTACGCAAGCGTATGTTGAATTTCCGACAGAGGGAACACACCTACTACTTTGGAAGCCGCTGTGCCATCGCGAATAAGTTCAAAAACTTCGTCCAGGGTATGTTGTATATCGTTGCAATCCGTCGAATGGGCCTAGTCCCTCAGTCAAAAAAGTTCAATGTTCGCCTCTGGGCACTCTTTGAACAGTTGATTTGATAGCGGTCTACCAGATAGCAGACCATAATGGACGAGAGTTCCACGAGGATAAAACACTTCAACTAAATCATCACCCACTTCCTCGACAACTGCGTCGAATGCCAAGGCCAAGCCACGACCACCGGTCAGTTCACACAGCCTCTGTGGGAGCCTGACTTCGTCGGTTGTGCAGAGCACGGCTGACAAATCGAACTGAGTCATCAGCGCCTCTCGTGCATCGGGGCGTCTAACCAAGGCGATAGACTTCACGCCCTTCCGGTTGAGCATGCGAATGATCATTTGATTGATTGCAGAAGTAGCGGCATTCACGGCCACAGCGGCTCCTTGAATTCTTGGTGCATGTTTCTGTAGCATCCTCTGGGCTGTCAGCGGATTTATATATGCCATTGCTGCTTGATGATCAGACAAGTCCGGTGGTACAGCGAAACGCCATTTCTCTGCAGCGACCTTCATATTCTGCTAAGCTCCGACGCTCCCCAGCGGTAGCACTCTCTATCTCACCAGCGATTCAGAGATTTCACTGCCGACAGACTCAATCACTCCAACTCCTTCAAACCTAGGCACGAAAGGCAAAGAGGTTCTTGACCCGTAGGCGCCAGAAATCGTGACTAAGCCCGATTGGTTTATGCTAGCCAACACCATTCGCACTCGGACCTTTCCTGGGCCCGGAACTTCCGGCTCGTAGACCTCACCGACGATCGCCTCTGCTCCAGGACAAAACTTGTGCACGATAGCCCTGAGCATACTCGGCCTCTGATATTGATGAAATAATAAAGTAGTCCAATTTAGTAGTATGGATGTTGCTGTTGATACCGAGGGCCTTCTGATTGAAGCCTCATTCTGTGATAAATTAATAATAGAGGATGACAATCTCGTATCTGCAATCACTAGCAACCCCAGAAGAGTGTTATTCTCAGGCCATTTCTATTAAGGATATTCAGTTATCAAAATTTGTCTAAGTATTAATCTAATTCCAACCTGCTAAAATCTTTCTCTAGTCCTAGGTAGTATCCGAAAGGCAGTTCACCCTCAACCTAATAAGCACTATAAATACCTCAGGCAAAAGAACCTACTTGTGTCCCCTTAACACTATTACTGGCTTAAAAGTCTCCCTCTCTAAAACAACATTGACTCTATAACAGTCTCTTCGTTTGTCAATCCAATCTGAAGAGCTGGGACCCATTTGATCTAGATAGAATAAGCGCTGATATTGGGGTACAATCATTGGTCGAGGGCTTGTGGGAAGGCCCAGGAAGTTGCCGTAGCGCGAGATCGCCTTTGATGAACGTAACAATGATCTATGCGCTAAAACATTGGTCCAATTAGGGATTGAGACGGTCCTTTATGGCTGGCTGGTGTGAGATTAGTCGAACGCCAGTGCCATCATAGAGATTAGAACAGCTTGGGTTAACTGTCTCATGCCCTCCAGCTATGACATAAAGACCCAGTAACCGACAGCTACGATGAAGAAGCGAATTCTTGCCCGTTTACCTTGAACTCCAACTCGAACCTGATTATTCATTCTCCTCCATCCCTATCTTTAAAGAAAGCCCATCCATCCTTCCTCCTTTCCATACTCTAGCACTAGCATCATGATTATCTACAAGGTGAGCTTGGCCCTGCCAAGCGCATAGCTTACCTACCAGTCGCAGTGACACATTGTGTTACTGACCCCGCAAAAAGGATATCCTCACTGGCGATGAGATGATTTCCGACTCGTATGATCTCCAGGACATCGATGGCGCCGTCTTCGAAGCTGACTGCGCCATGGTCGACGTAGGCGGTGTCGAGATCGGTTCGTATCGTATCCACCACCACAACAACTATCCTGGCTGATATGAACCGCCGTAGACATTGGAGCCAACGCCTCTGCTGAGGACCCCGACGAGGAGCTTGATGACGGTACTGTAAGAGTCAACAATATCATCAACTCTTTCCGTCTCCAGTCGACAACGTTCGATAAGAAGTCCTACTTGGTCTATCTCAAAGGTACGAATCTCCTCAAGTGCATCAGGCGCACTGATTTGGCTGAGGATCCTAGGCTATATGAAAAGTGTTGCGTCCAAGCTTCAGGAGATGGGCAAAGAACCTGAATATATTTCTCAGTTCCAGAAGAGTGCCCAGGCTTACGTTAAGAACTCACTTCTACCTAATTTCAAGGATTTCGAGTTTTACACCGGAGAGTCCCAGGATCCCGATGGCATGTACGTCGAGACAAAACCTGCACTCTCAATATCCCTTATGCTTATCATCTTTTAGGATCGTCCTCCTCAACTACCGCTCTGACGGGGTGACCCCCTTTCTCATTTTCTGGCAACACGGTCTTGAGGGAATGAAGGTCTAAGTCTGGTCCTGCTATGAGCAATATGCATCTCGTGAAGTGGAGATATGTTTTTCTTGTTTATCATAGGATTCAAAAAGTACCTCGTATCTACGGCCCATCATACGAAACCTGCTAAAAGAATGACGCATGAGATTAATAATTATACTAAATAGTCCAACATTACCTAATAAGATCATATTTTTTCTCCCTTCTATTGCCGATCCGAATCGCATTGTTGCCCTAATACTCTCCTGGGGCTCGATATAAAAATAGTTTTTGGATCTATCTATGCTGGGCTATTATGTTCCATCTGTAATACTCCTCAGATAGGTCACTAACTATAAGGACCTCTTATCGCATCTATTTTGTAAGGCACTATATGCTTCTAGACTTGAGAGTTAATATGGCTGAGATTGATGGCGGCGATGATTTTCCAATTATTGAAGGGCCTTATTATGATCTGTGGAGCCGCTCCCGTGTGACATCAAGACTCTCCCCGTCACCTAGCCAAGTCAGATGCTATAGTGGTGCCGATCTATGACTATAGCCATGATCTTGACGATTATATTGATCTTGACCTTATCTTCGCAAAAGCTGCCTAGATCGGCAGAGAGACTAGCAATTCGGTCTATACTGGCTAGGTGTTAAAGGAAATATCACATTTATATGTATATGAAGACTATCGATCATTCTCAAGCCTGATATTAAACTAGAGAGATACCTTTGGCTTTAGGAATTTATCTACCCAAACACTTGATCGAGTCTCTCTACTAGCTGTTGCCTTTCAGACCGCTCGTTTATCGTTACGTACTATTTAGAGCCTTTCCGTCTGAAGCAGTACTTAGTTATCTCCGTAGCCGCCGTGTTGATTGTGATCTGAGCTCTCAGTGTCTCACTACGCGCCGTCACCACGTCAAGCCACAGCATGATTGGTGAAGAAATATGGAGTACAATAACTGACAGGGTTATCTGCGCCTGAAGATGAGGGAACTTCCCCCCATAAAAAAGCTCAAATCTACTCTTCGTTTCCTGCCATTACTCCCATTACTACCGACTACTACTTCAACCTAGCAAACATGTCAAATACTCGCGTTTCAATTGACCCCGATGGTGACACTCTAGTCATCCTCGCAATCAAGCAGGACCCTCATCCTCCCTCTACAGAACCCTCCGACTCCGCCAAATCCACCGAACCCACCGAACCCGTTGGCACCCCAGACTCCCCGGAATTCATCGAGAAACATTTTCTCTGCTCCAAGAAGCATCTCACACTTGCATCGCGTCGTGCTTCTAAGCTGTTCTCAAGCGCCTTTAAAGAAGCCTCAAAACAGGACGATGGTCTTTATCATTGGAACTTTGGTGAAATCTTTGATGCTCAAGCCTTTGAGTTGGTCTTGAAGATTATACACGGAAAAACCCGCGGACTTCCCCAGACTGTTGAACTAGATCTCCTATCTGGAATTGCTTCTATCGTTGATGATCTGGAATGCTATGATGCTATTTCGTTCTTCACTGAGAGATGGCTTACGCCATACGGTTGGCTTTATACACTCCCGCGTAGAATGGATAAGTCACTAGCACAGCTGATTCTCGTTTCTTTTGTCTTTGCAGATGCAAATCTCTTCCAGAATTGTACACAGAGAGCTGCACGGTATACTGGCGAGGGTATGCCTACATTTGATCTACCAATCCGTGCAGATGTTGCTAGTAAGTCGGCTTATGCAAGATGATAGCTTAGGCTTACAAAAATAGGTCGTATCGAAGAAAGCAGAACAGAAATCCTGCAATACCTAGTTGATGAACTATATAAGGTTCAAGATGACCTTCTTCAACGGAAGTTGGGATGCAGTGAGGGTTGCAGAGCTATGCTCCTAGGATCTTTGCTACAAGTCATGAGAGCAGTCAGTTTGTACCCACGGCCGGAGTCTCCCTTTTACTCGCTCAGGCTCGACTTGGTCATCAGCTCTTTGCGCGATATGCAGTCATCGATGTATTACAGCTCGGTAACAGAAAGTCCTGCGGGGAAACACTCGGGCACATGGCTCCTACATGATCAGCCAACGTCTCCACCTGCTCCCCAATCGAATGCTGCTACCACTCAACCACCTCCAAGCCTTTTTGGATCCGGTTCCTCAAACTTAGCTACCTCCACTACGGGTCAAAATACCACTGATTCACGTCCAACTTCCGGTGGACTCTTCAGTAGAGGCGCCGCCTCTCGGAACGATACTACCCCTAGAGCTGCCTCTGGCGGGTTATTCGGCACTTCAACTACGACTCAAAGTACCCCTACTCCCAACCCGACTTCGAGCAGTGTATTCGACGGAAGTGCCACCCCTCGACAGGATAACCCTACTTCTAGAGCAGCTCCTAGCTTCTCATTTGGTGCTTCCACTCCGTCTCGGAGCACCTCTACATTTGGCGGTGGATTTGGTGCTGCGGCTACGGCTACGTCTCAAAACAACACTACCCCTAGGACAACCAGTGGATCTTTTGGTGCAAGCACTGAACCTCAGTCTGCTCCAACTCCCGCAGCTCCTTCTGGAGGACTTTTTGGGACAAGGACCGTGCCTCAAACTGATAATGCTTCTCGCAGCGCATCTCCCTTGCCGGCTGGTAGTATTTTTGGGGGTACTGCTACTGCTGGCGCATCTTCTACTCCTCGAACAAAGGATCCCTCTAGCCTAGCTCTTACGAAGAACAAAGAGGCGCCTAAGAAGCTTGTTCAACACAGGTGCTCTTTGAAAAGTTTCATCGATCCTTTATTGCTTGTAGCGGAGAGTAAGCTTCAAGGGCTGAAACTGGCCGACTTTCCTCAACTATAGTTGATGGACGACTGAGCGCCATCTTGCGATGACTACTTATTTGGCCTGGACTCGCAATCGGCTCCAATGATGCCATCGAAGCAGATGATGTGAGCGCGTTGAAGTGGTAAATTGAGATCTAGAATATTCTTATATCCATGAATTTCTATATTACATTCCGTTCAGTGGTCCAACGAGCCACGTCTCGAAGGGCGCTCATAGGTAATGACACCAACTCAACTGCAATGCCGCGACTTGTCAAAAAGTCGCACTGCGCAATTTTGAGATGGTCACCATGAAACATACCCTGGTCCTCTAAACTCTCGATGCTTCTTTCGAGCAATCCTTGTGATCGTATAATGACGTTCTCGGCCTGCTTAGAGAGCTTCTCGATGTCCCCCGAAGCCTCCATCCTGACATTCCAATTCGTGTTGCTCAGAGTGTCGTAGCCCAGTAGCCGCATTCTTTTGCCAGCCGAAAAAGTGTGAAAGTCCTTTGTCCACCCATGGCTTACTTCAACGAGCAAAACTTCAGCGGTGAGCTCGATGCCATACTGTTCCACCTCCTTCTTCTCAAAGGCCGAGCTGCTGATCATTAGACCGGTATCTCCGCCCAATCGGTAGCCCCAGACGAAGTAGTCGCCGTACTTTTCTGTAAAGGCTTTATAACCTTCTCCATACTTTATCATGACCAGAGCTTCATGACACAATCGGGGATTGCGCTCAAGCTCGACCACGTCGCATCGTAGGCTCGCCCGGATAGAGCTCTTATCCGACTACATAGGTCTCTCTTTGGCGGAAGCCGAACAAAGGAATGGAAGACCTACTCCCACACCGAAGCCAAGAGCAATGTGATCAACTGTCTCGGTTTTCTTCGACGTTTTGATGGATTGAAAAGATGAAGTGCTCCCATAGTCGCTATGAAATATCTTCGGGATCATGTAAAGGTCTGAGAGAATGAACAGATTATCTTTGAGGCAGGGGTCGTCAAGGCGCTGCGATTGGAAACAGGTTCCGAGGCCAACCGCTTGTTTCTTCCATGGAAGGATCAAGGGCAATCCTTGAGCAGCTTGTTGAGCCACCTAATTGGTGTCTTCTTCGAGTTGAAGCCAGTCCTCAAACTCGGTGTCCTGGATCTTCTGTCGAGACATATCGGCGGCTGTTTTCACATAGTCTGGAGAGAAACAGAGGTGTCATACCAGGCCACGCATTTTCAGCTTGTGGTAAACAGGCCACCAGCTTATCCCATGACGGCCAGCAAGGAGGTAATCTATCTCTCCTTTGAGCTGGACCTGGCTTGAACAGGGCATGCACCGGACTCTTGTCTGAGGAGCAATACGAACACGTCCATGCAGGTATGAGCGACTATCACCACTAGCCTGCGTTCCTCGCAGCTTCGTTGCTCTGCGCCCAGCTTCGTACTCAGCAGTACAGTATGAGAACGCGCAGATATACACCAATGTGCTCATGGACGCATTCATGACGTATAAGTCACTCTATAAAAGGCTAGGTTATCAGGCCTTCAGCATCCAGAACAAAACGCTAGAGTATGAGCCTGTGCTTCCAGAACAAGTCACCGCCAATAAGAATGCTGCAATCGAAGCTGCATCAAAGAAAAAACCTCTAATGGAGGAACTAAAACGGAAGGCTGACTCCAACGGTCCCTTAGCGGCCAAGGCTCAACAATACCTGACAGCGCTCCAAGCCGCGGCTGATATATCCAAATTTGAAGCGTCCATGAAAGACATCAGCAATGCTCGAAAGTCTATCCGCCGCCAGATGGTCTACATCGTCAACGAAGTAGACTTGATTGAGGGGGACCCCAAGATCGGAACCGACCAAGACCACAAGGAGCCTTTCCAATCTCCACTGATGTTTGAGGGTCGATTGCCGGCAACTAGAATCCCGGATCGCCTGAAGCCCAGGTCCGATCCTTTAAGTGGTCGCCGGATCATGGCCAAACCTCAGACCGAAGAGCAGCTCTAGAAAGAACAACAGGCTCAGGAAGAAGCCGATGCGGTTTCACTGTCACTATACTCCGCCGAACAAGATCTTACCATCGATGAAAATGCTTGGCTTAGATCAAGGAGAAGTATCCCGGCATTCTTCCTAGAATGGCAGATGGGGCATATTACTATCGGCGTTGCTATGGGCCGTGTTGTGTCAATTGAGATCAAGTACGACAATGGTTTAGTTCTACAGAAGGGCACGGTAAGTGGATACGGCTTTGTGGAAACAGGCTTCTGTCGTGGAACTACGTTACCTAGATCTCTTATAGTCTTATTACTAGGCTATGTTAAGAAAAAGAATACTCCAAGTATATATAAGTTTTAAAAATAGCTTAAATACCAGTATTTGATTCCCGATGGTGCGGTTCCAGGGGATAGACAGAACTCTCTGGGTCAACTCCCTCATAAATAGATTCCCATCGCTCCTTCAGTGCTTCGGGTGTCTTCCATGCTAACTCTGGGTCGCGAATCCATAGTCTCAACAAGTGCCGTCTGGTTGTAAAGAGAGTTAACACAGAAATCTACTGAGATAGACGAGAGATTACCTACTTTTGCTCAGGGGAGTCAATAAACCCTCCTCTGGCATGGAGGAGGCTTAAATTATTAGCAAATTGGATATCGCCACGCTTGAAGTCCAGAGTTACGGCATGCTTCTCGGCGAGGAAGTGAAGCGTATCAAGCGCCTCGGCTTGTGCCTCTGTGAGAGGGGGAATATTGGCAGATCGTGGTAAGCCCGAGAAACCCGTGAAATACCGGCGTGCGTACTGAATGGTCAGCTGCTCTGGATGATTGTCTGTCGCAGGGTTATGCTGTAATAGCGTTCGAAGGACAAACTCGTCCTGGTTCGGCCCAAAGCTATATATATAGGACGACATTAGCAAAATGCCTACACCCAGATATACATAAAGACGAAGAGACTTACCCATCGGCTACCCAGGGTTCTGACAGAGTCTGAATCAAATCCGGGCGCTCTCGTGCCAGTTTGTTATAAATATACCCAGTGCTAGCTAGATAGCTTTCGCCACCCCGAGCTGCCGCGCTCAGCGCTAACAAGGTAATTATATCTCCCGAGTCCGTATGAAACACTTGCCTATCGGCAGTATGTGCTGGTGTACCGATCTTAGCTCCATCTGTGGTAGACGTGAGATCAATAATATGCGATAGAATGACGTCGGCCGGTTTGCCTTGGTACTGATGGTCTTGCCGCCCACGAACACTGGCGACATGGGAGGTAACGCCGAGGTAAATCAAGATATTGTCTTCTCTGGTGTATCGCTCTACTGGAATGCCCCGAAGTACCTTGAAACCATGCCCTAAATGTATCTCTTTGGAAATATCTCGGAGGACAGCGTGCAGCGTAGGAAGCGGAAAGTTGTCTGGAGAGACATGGCCAGGTTTTAGACCCAATTCTAGTCGATATTAGATCAAGCTGACATAGAAAGTAGGGATCACACTCTTCCTTCTGACCTACCTTTGAAGTGGCGCAAACCGGCGTCAATCTCATTGACTTCATCATTATCGAGTTCGTACGTCCAGCTAAAAGTCTGTCCAATTTCTTGACCATCCCACACCAGTGGAGAGTCTAGTTGTTTTGGAAAGCCCGCGGGAAGAGTCTTTTGGAGGTCTTCGGTCTTTGTGCGTCGGTCCACTCGGGCCAGATAAGAGGCGTAATCCGGTTTATATGCAATATCGGGCTGTTTTACAACAGAACCTGAGTTGGCTGAGGCTACCATCACCGCGGAAGAGAATATTTTGAACGAGGATATATCAAAGAAGCTTGATGAGGAATATTGCAAGTGGGAATTTCTTTTGTCCTATCTTGCCATTCAGTCATATTTATAATTGTCACAAAATCCTACACCAAGGCTATTCTCGCGTATCAGCACCAGCTTCTGACTAATATTGTATGCTACCATTCGCCCACTGCCGGCCGATGGGGGTCTCTAGGTTCGTGTGGGCGAACAGCGCAGAAAGAAATATTGCGCAATATCGGAGCTATATGGCACAATACTCTGATATTCGGTTCCTCATGTTTTCGCCGAGTTTTGTTGGTACCGGCCAGATTTAACTACGCCGAGAAGCAACTCGTGGCGCCCCAAGTGGAGGTGATGATAGTCTGCCCAGCCCGGGCAACAACCTGACCCCTATGTCCACCAATATAAGAGTGAAACGAACAATTGCGTGCTCAAAGTAGAGCGTAGGCAAGGCCAAGGGTTACTGACGGAGTTTGCTAGGAGTCAAAACGTATAAGAAAGAGCAAGATGTGCGTACGATTAGTAGTTGTTATTCGACTGGAACATTCAAGCAACAAACACAATATCGGAACGTCGCCATTTCTGAGAAGAGTGACAATATCATAAATATGAAATCCTCGTTCTTTTCTATTATTCGGTTCCCGGGCTCAGACGAACCTGCGCAGAACGGACTGGATGACGTGCAGAGCGACATCGTCGAAAAGAATCAACACTACATCAGCGTACAGGCTGGAAACGAATCAGGGCAGGGCTATCAGAATGCCATAGGTGCTCCGGTCGAATCCGTATCCCCGCTGGGTTACGCTGTTGGCCCGGTGACCATTCTCTTCCTGAATGTGAGCCGAATGATTGGCACCGGCATCTTTTCTACCCGTCAGTCTATTTCACCTCTAGGGTGTGAAGCTTAACCATGTATAGCTAACCTTTGCAGCATCGAGCATTCTCAACGGAACTGGAAGTGTCGGTCTTAGTCTTCTATACTGGGTTCTCGGTTTCATCATGGCCACGACGGCATTTTCTGTCTATCTGGAGTTTATGAGCTACTTTCCCAATCGTTCTGGTTCCGAGGCTGTGTATCTGGAGCAAGCCTTCCCCAGGCCCAGGTGGCTGTTCCCTACTGCATTTGCCTTCCAGGCTGTGGCTTTATCCTTCATTGCTAGTAACTCAATGGGTAAGCAGAAGGCGCTGATAAATGCTATCAAAATATACTCATCACTATTTTACTAGTACTCGCCGACTACATTTTCAAGATGGCAGACTACGAAGCCACTTCGTGGCAGCAGAAGGGCACCGCGGTTGCAGCCCTCACCCTTTGTTTGGCCAGTACGTTTGTCTTGCAACCCCAAATTAGCTGTCTTTCCGGATGACGAAAACTGATGCCATTGCTGTTAGTCGCATCAATCAATACCAGATTCTCGTACTGGGTTTCTAATACCTTTGGCATCCTGAAGGTGGCGACCTTGGTTTTCATCAGTATCACAGGCTTGGTTGTCCTTGGAGGGAGCACCGGCGCTAAGAAACATACAGCCAACTTTGACAATGCGTTTGAAGGGCATGCTACAGCTTACGGTCTGACAAATGCTCTTTACAAAATCGTCTACTCATATATGGGGTTTGAAACGGCATTTAATGTGGCCGGTGAGGTCAAGGTATGCGTTCCAATATGGACTTTCCATCTCCTGGTAGTATGAGGTAAACTAATGTGCATATAATACAGAACCCCGTAAAACATATACGCAGAAATGGGTATCTGGCTCTATGGGTAACCGTCGTCCTGTATATTATGACTAATGTGGCGTACTTCGCTGCAGGTAAGCTTTATTCTCCTCAGATCGGATATGATCAATGGCTAAGTGACCCCGACGTATCACAGTGTCCAAAGAGGATATTTCTGCTTCCAAGCAGGTGGTGGCCACTCTGTTTTTCGCCAATGTCTTTGGTTCGAGTACCGTGGCCAGAGCTCTCAACATTCTTGTTATAATTAGCTCCTTCGGAAACATGCTAGCCACGCTTTTGGGTACTTCTCGTATTATCCGAGAGTGCGGTAGGTGAGTTGATGTTGCGAAACTCGAGACCCCGGAAAGCATAAGCTACTGACAATATGTTTGAAAAGACAAGGAGTTTTACCATTCCCTCGCCTATGGGCATCGACTCAGCCTTTTGGTACCACCCTTGGACCTTATGTTCTCAAATATGTCATTTCTGTCATTATGATTCTTGCACCTCCAGCAGGCGATGTGTTCAACTTCCGTAAGTTAACTAAGCCTTGGATTCTCGACCATGTCTCTGATTATTACGGGGACAGTTGTTGACCTAAGAATTATCCCGGCTGCCTTCTTCGATTTTCTCATGGGTGTCGGCCTCCTAATCATCCGCCAGCGCTACAAGCGTCTCGGAATAACGTCGCCAGCTTACAGGACCTGGGATCTATTTGTTTATTTTAACATTCTCAAGAATATGTTCCTTGTCGTGATGCCCTGGATCCCACCAGAAGGCGGCATTTACGCCGGTTCTGTGAGCTTTTTCTACGCAACGCCAGCTGTCACAAGCGTCGGAGTGTGAGTGCACGCCTTTAAATCCGAGTGCTTTAAAAGAACGCATCCTAACAAAACCCTCTTTCGACAGTCTCATTGGGTGTGCTTTATACCATTATGCATGGATCCACGCATTACCAAAACTTGGTGGCTACAGGATTTGCCAAGAAGTCCTTACTTACGAGAACGGTGCTGAAAGCTCTCATCTTGTTAAAGTACCCATAAGCGAGCTAGCTGCGTGGGAGGCCACCCATGACTCAGGGGGTAGACCTCTTGATGGTGCCGAGTCAGGTGAGCTATCCCATACACCGTTCAAGGGTTAAGGGAGCGAAAAACAATGTAGAAGGTATTACTCAAGATTCCATACTTCTGAGCATCTAGCTCCATCTAACCCTTCATATCAATGCTTGTCTAATTCTAGGAGAAGTATCGGGGTTGGAGACCGCTAAGGTAGACTGTAGTTTTAAGGTCGTCCATAATAGGGCGATGTAGCAGCAGGTTCCCCCTCTAGTCTGTCTTTCCGTGCGGATTTGGATATCTTGAAGATTTTGAGCAAGCTGTGTATGGTCCGAGTGGAAGATCTGGTAGGCTTTTGTGACGAACACGATGCCATGACAGACGTGTGTGGATAGTTACATAGTTCTGGAAATTGGTGAATTTCAACTCAAAGTCACGAATAAGGTCAAGTGTTCGCGCAAGATTACTAGGATCTTAGAGAGGCATGCCGCCTGGGACTTGGGTATGTTTTGCTGCTTTAATTGAAGATTGGTGTCTGATGTAACTTGCCATACTCTAGTCGAAAGCATGAGTAAAAATGGAGGGCTTATTCAACTAAGATGCTGAAAGTGACTTAAGTGGAGCTACGGCGAGTGAGTATGTTGGTTCTCACCGCGCTGCTGGTCGCGGCCTCGATAACTTTCTCCTTTAGAATCCCGCACCAGCGCTCATATATACTCCACAAAAGCTCACCATCGAAATCGAGGACAAGACGCACATTGTATCAATGGTGTGCCATCTGGTCGGCGCAGGGTTCTGGCTCATAATATGGTTGTTCGTCCAGGCAGCCAGCCAGGTCATCACTATCTGGGTACTTGCACACCCTCAATCCTTTCGTCTCGTATCTTCCGATAGAATTTGCTCTGCACATGCTTTCTCGGCCATTACAGTTCGGTTCATCAACTCAAGCCCGCTCCAACCCCATGCGATCACCAAGCCCTGCTAAATAGCTACGTGTGGTTACGTAAATATCACATCACCGAGCACTTTTCGATAAGACTCACTCAGGATCCTACATACCAGCTCTGAGCACCTTGTACATCCACCGGTCTGTTATGTAACAATTCTATCGGCTTGCATATTGTAGCCTGAGGATAAAGTTTGGAGTCACGGTGACGCCAGTCACTTTACAAGTTACCAGCTAGCTCACTCAATCTGTATGAGATACAAAAGTAGAAAGTGGTGAGCGACAACAAGGTTAAATATATTTCTACTGCAGCTACGATTTATTAAAGCATCAACGCCAAAGATCAAGTACCTAGTTGAATTTTTACGTATTAACCTTGTACTAGAAAA
The DNA here is from genome assembly GCA_030411635.1 of Fusarium sp. MBC 119. Taxonomy (NCBI): domain Eukaryota; kingdom Fungi; phylum Ascomycota; class Sordariomycetes; order Hypocreales; family Nectriaceae; genus Fusarium; species Fusarium sp. MBC 119. Next base: position 31,431 of record JAPERM010000356.1, on the reverse strand, counting down.
CCTGTTAGTACATCGCATATATTAATTGTAATTTAGAAAAGAAATCTGAGCCCAATACTTCCCATTGTTAGTATGACCTCCGTTATTTCTTCCAGCTCTTACACTTGAAGTCTGCGTTCCACAAATTAGATTTCTCACTCGACGCACGGTACCATGAGCAGGTCGGCGTAGCCGTGCGCCGTGACCGAGCCCCGTAGTGGTGAAAAGTTATCTTGCCGTAGTGGTGAAAAATAATCTTGCCGTAGTGGAGAAAAATTATCCTGCCGTAGTGGAGAAAAATTATCCTGCCGTAGTGGAGACTCTTCTAGTCCTTACTTCTGCCAGTCATTTTAACCAACCAAAATCATACACCTGATGGGTTACACCTATGTACAAAGGCCGGTCTAGAAACCTGCGTTGCCTAGGCTTCAAAAAACAAGGACTCGCGAAGATCATTCCGACTCGGGCCCTCCCATATGGCTTTAGGGCTAGGTAGAGAAGAATTTGTAATGACAAGATTCTCTAGGACTTGACGTCGTTCAGGTTTGAGATTGTCGTAAGAACATGGCAGCCGCTGTGCTCATAGCAGCTTTCGTGAATACTTCTGCCATTTAGCACACTGGCGTATCTCTAGAACTGCAATCACCTCCTAAGAAAAGCCCTAGCATAAATGTTCATTAAATTTGCCAAGCTAGGAATCCTCTCTGTCCTATGGCGACGAATGTCTCACAAAGTAATGGTGTAATCCAACTGCTGCTTAATCTACATCCACTGCGCTTGTAAGCCGCACAAGACCCTGACTCCAAGCATGGCTGACACACTTGGCCAGTCTCGGTGAAAATTGAGGAAGGGAGAGCCCTCATCTAATCGAACCAAAGCAGATCACTCACGTATCAGCCAGTATTTTCTTGTGAGTAAATGAGTATCTAGGGAGTCATCTGATAGCCTCGATGGGCTAACTTCCTCCTCAGTTGGACTCACTGGACCGCAATGACAGCGAACGCCAGAAGCGTGTAGAACTAATTCGCCATAAGTCCCATGCGCTTGAGAAGACGTATCCATTTTGGTTCGAGCATGTCGCACGGTATGTTCTTAACTTTATCCACATTCCTTAATGTTTTGTCCAGACTTATCCACCCGTGATAGTCGACAATATCAAGATAATATCACCCCCATTCCCAAGCAATGAGTCTGTTACATCTTGATCTTCGGCGCCAGCATTCTTCCGATCATGAATCCACGTGCAATGACGTAACACAGGCCTCCGCAGAATACGATCGCGGTCAGTAATGTTGCGAGAGCTTGCGTTCCTAGGTGGTCCAGCAAAAGACCACTGACTGGTATAGCTATAAGAACTGAAAAGCTCATGGAAAAAGTCCAAGTTCCTAATACATAGTCGATTAGTATTGATAATCACGTCTAATAAGCAATCCTTACCATAAAACCTTCCATAGTCTTCAGCTTCACACGTCCTGCCTACGCATACTAAATCGCTGTTAACTTAGCAAAATATGTTTTGTGGTTGTTGTATTTACCTGGGCTAATAGAAAGGAAGGATCCAGATCCAAACCCCCATAGTGCGGAGAATGCGTATAAAATAGACTCCGACTTGCTGGCAAATGGTATAAATAATGTCGCCATAAACAACAGAGTTATGGCTGTCATGATTAGGATCATATTGAAAGGACCAAGTAGGTCTCCGAATATGCCAGGAAGAATCCGGCCGAGGCATGAACCGACACCAAGTATAGATAAGAGAGTATAGCTATCCTCTTGAGTGAAGCCGCTATTAGCCGCAATGGTCGGTAGAAGGCCAGCAATAGAGAAGATTGCGAACTCTAGAAAAAAGGATCCTCCGGTAACGAATGTGAAAGGGTATGAACGGAAGGCAGCGAAGTTAACAATGGCTTTACCACGACGTTGTGGTGTACTCTGCAATAGGTCCTTGGCAAGACCCTGGTAAGGTATGAAGCAAAAAAGCCCAGGAATAATAATCCCTGCTATGACCAGTGCCAATATTCTCATGGACCACTTCCAACCAAGGTCCGCGAAGGTTGTTCGGAGTAGTATAGGAAAGAGGATAGAACCAACTGATGACCCTGTTACCGCAATTCCCATGGCTAATCCTCGACGGCGATTGAAGAGCTTGGCAACGACAGACACAGCAACTGTAGCAATCATAGCACCACCCAAGCTCGCCAGGACCCCCAGACATAACATCAGCTGCCAGTAAGTATCGCATTCTGCGAGTACTAGAAATGATGCAACAGTTATGGTCACGCCAACGGAACCGACAACCATAGGGCCATAATGATCACATACTGGGCCAATCTGGATGGTAAAGAAATAGCTGAGAAACATATATGTTCCCGTGATCCAGCCAATATCACCCGTGGAATACTCACGGAGCTGGTTGAGCTGAAGATAGGATTGTAGGGTTCCTACGGATTGCATAAAACCTAACACGCATCAGTCAAATTGAATTTATATGGGACGTAACATATAAGGACATACCGAACGAAGGAACCAAAAAGGTGAAAGCACCTAGCACACAGATCCATGACCGCAGAGTTGACTCGATATCAAGTCCAAGCTCAGGCCCATTTGTCTCTCTTCGTTCTCTGTCATGTTCACCATCTGATGTGAGGCACATGTTGTTTATACCGCTGTTTGCAGAATGAAGGATCCCCGTGCTCGCCATTTGTGTTATTTTGCGAATGCAATGTCGATCTTGGCTCTGACGTAGTAGTTAACGTCAATAGTAGTAGTGTGGTGAAAGATGAGAAGAGGATGACAGCAGGCTTCCAGTCTGTATTATATCATTGCCTAGGTAATAAGCGAGCTCGGGGAATTTTCTTTTCCGCGCAAGTCTCGGTATCTTGACTTAGTGGCCGAAGTAGTTAATTTTGTTATGTTTTCAGCTAACAAATGGATAGCGCACCCACTTAAAAAGCTTGTCCTAGGTTATTTAAAAAAACTAAAGTAATACACTTTTAAGCCTAATTTCCTCTTTTACTCTATAAAACTAATAAAAATATCTATGTGGATACTATATAGCTACTATACATATTTAGCTTAAATTAATTCACTGCCTACAGCTGATTCCTAACCCTGGCTCTATCTCCAGACACAGACACCTCCTTAGACCCTTCGTCAGTGACGATCTCGTTGGTCTCAGTACACTTGGCCAGTTTTCGGTTTTCATTCCAGTAAAAGAGAATCATTCCAGCAATGAGTATGATACTCCCAGCATAGATACAAAGTACCTTCAGAAAGCCTTTGTGGTAGTATGGCGCATCACTCTTGACGAAGATATTCTGGCCAGCGAGACCACCAAGGTTGGATCCGGCAACAGCCAATGCAAGTCCGATACATCGTTCCTGGGGATCAGCAGTGTTGATACTGAACCAAGCATCATTAAGACTCTGCGACACCGCCATACCTGAGGTCAAAAGTGTAAGAATGGCGTACTTGAGCCATACATCAGTGCTCTTAACCAAGGCGAACTGGACGCCTGAGAAGACAATGGAGTATACTGCGCATACGAGGCATAGAGGGCCTCGCAACGAAGTTCTGTCGCTGACCCAAGAGACGATAATGGCCAAGATACAAACGCCAAAGTTGTGTACAGCTGCCAAGAAGCTAGCAGTAGATGCTCCAAACCCTAGGTTCTTGATGATCGAAGGTGTGTAAACACTTAGACCTCCTTTGGGAGCCAGCGAGATGACATTGACACTGAAATGGCCCCAGACTCGGAAGCTCGTCAAGAGGATACGCAGTGCAATCTTCGGAGTTATGCCGGAAAGTTTGACCGATTTGCGGGGATCATCGAGAATAACACGATTGGCCATAATGCGTCTTTCTTCATCGTTGAAGAAGTTAAGTCGCTTGATACCCGAGAGTGGAAGGGTGTCTGTGGTGGAGCGAGGCATGACGAAAATGAAGACGATGCCGACAAGAAGGGTGAATAAGCCGTCGACGAGGAAGAGCCACTGCATGTCAAAGGTTGGGTCAGTCGCAGCACTTCAATAGCTCGATAAGTATAGAATTTTTGCCGAGAACTTACCTGCCAACGTTTCAGGCCACTCGATTCGGGGATCTTAAAGATAAGACCAGCCAGTAGCCCACCAACACCTGAAGAGCAGTAGTTGCCCACATATACAAGAGTGACCCGTAGGGCCATCTCCTTCCTTGTATGAAAGGAGGAAAGTATAGTTAAGGATGCTGCCAGATAGCCAGCCTCCCACATACCCAGGATGAAGCGTGTAGCGTAGAACCCAGCCAGGTTGTGAATAGCTGTCTGGGCCGTTGCGACTGTTCCCCAAGCGAAGATCTGGATGATAAGCCACAGAGCAGGTCCAATTCTTGACAAGATCATGTTGAAGGGAATCTCGAAAACCACGATCGCGGCCAGCATAAGCTGATTTCCGTAGTTTACGTTGTCGTTGGTAATGCCGAGGTCTTTTGCAAAACTTGTTGTCATTGCGTAACTCATGTTGCCTTTGTCTAGCTGCAGCGCAAAGAGGCCAAGCATCAGAATTGGCAAAATCGTGAAGTCGATCCTGGTATCCAGGTAAGGAACAGAAAAATACAGTCAATTTAGCCACTTACTTTCTTCTAAGCTTGTTTTCGGCCTTCTCGGTCCAGTCACTGACAATGAGCTGTGTCGATTCCTCCATGGCCGCTTTTTCGACTGGGCCATCAGACTGACAGTCGGCAGGGCTTTGGCGGTGGGAGATAGACGCCGCCATGATGTGGCTCGTTTTGGAAGGTTCTATAGCGGCTGGGGAAAAGGTTTAGAAGGATGCTTTAAGAACTAAGCTGTCATGTCGTTCTCGGTCGTCGTTCTGTCAATCTTTGATGGCTTTATCCTACTTATGAGTGAGGCTCCCATCAGTGAAGCCACAAATTCTTAGTATCGTTCTTAGCTTCACCGTGGATGGTGCAATATTTGATGCTAATGTCATGTTCTGTCATCCTACCTTTGTTGAAGCCATTTTTCCCGACAATATCGGCCATAGGGAATTCGAAAGTACACAATGGTCGAGTTTCCGATGGCCGACGGTGGAAGCAAGGGTGGCTTGGAGAATATTAGATGGCATAAGAGCAGCAATGGATCACGCAATCCACTAGTGGCAACCAGCGAAGATGCGGATAGAGAATATTGCGCCCCAAACAGAGAAGATTACAATTGTGAGCAGAATGAAAGCTGCATTTCTGGTGTGCAAGATTAACGACTCATCCATCGCTAGTGAGGCCTAATATTATTTCTCATTGATAACCATTCGGTGTAAAAAGGTAGTCCATAGATGTTAAGTCAATATCATCGCTAATTGAGGCGCCAAAGTCCCATTGGAATGGATCAAGATGGTGCAAAGCCAATCGTGTTCCAACACCAGCGTTTTCTCGAGGGGCTTTTGGAGATGTATTACTGAAACTGGCCGGCTCGAGGCAGTAGATTGGATATGAGTGGAATGGAAACTCAAACTTCCCAGCCTTCAAGGCATGGCCCAACCTGTCAAACGTGCACTGTGGGCTACTTTCTTCATCTGTAAACCTCCCTGGTGTTTCCTGAATATGAGGTCCTGAGAATCCGTCAATCGAGCTCGAGACCCGCTCGACGTATTCGGATACTGCTTCAATGATGGTGTCGAGCGTATCACGATATTTTCGTATAGCCTTGTTTCGTTCAGCTGCGGCAAAAAGGGACGCTGAGCATGCCCGGAGATCGTTTGCTTTCGCAGGTGTCCACAGGCTAGGGTTCCTTGTTACAATGTAGCTGATGCCGTCAGTGAGTGGGGATAGAGATATATGAAGGTACCGAGATAGACTCACCAGATTGTCATCCCGGCGACAAAGACAGAGTTGATCATGGTGAAAGAATACCCGAGGGAGCGATTTAACCGAAGTCTTTTAAAGATCTGGCACATACCTCCGACAGCATCAAGACATGTCTTGACCAGATAGTCTGATGGGTGTAGCTCAGGTAAAAACGGCTCAATTAACACGCGAGTCGCGTTCTTAACGTGTAGTTGCAGGAAGTCTTGGTCCTGGGCACTGCATTCTGACAGCGACATCTCGTGAAGGCGGATTCTATCCAAGAGTTGAGGAATCTGATCGCGGGAGGCTTTGGACTGGTCAGCCTGGTAAATCTGACTATAGACTTGAGAGTTGATGCGGCTGAGGTTGATTGTGGCGATAAAGACTCGCTTATCGAGTGGTCGTAGTGAACCTTCCAATCGTTCACGTCTGACATCAAGGCTGTCGCTCTCGTCATCCAGCCAGGTCGGATGCTGGAAAGGTGCCGGTAGTTTTGTATCAATGTCATGGTCTGCGAGACTAAAAGGACGTTTCAGCGACCAGCAGATGTTGCGCTCCAGCGCGTAAACAGCCCAGAAAAGACATCGTTGCAACTCTGCTTCGGAGGGATTCAGAAACTGATAATAGCGCTCACGATGAAGACCAGCATCGATTGCGGTTCTCATCGCATGGCCTATCAGATACCAGACTTCAGAGGAGAAACAAGTCCGCAGTTTGTAAAGAACGATCCATAGATCAATTTCTACTTCCTCAATCAAATCCAGCTCGTCCATCGAGTCTCGTAGGTCCATAGCTATGAGGAAGTATTTTTGGGTATCAAGTGGCAAGGCGTCTCCTGTGAGTTGTCTAATTGTAGCCCCAATGGCACAAGCCATATTGAGTCGCAGGAATTGCATCCGCGCCGAGTTTGTCGAAGGGGATACGCCAACACTGGCTTCATTGGTTTTCAATATTTCGGCATAGTCGCATAATGGTACCCTTCGATGCATGCTTTCCAGATATGTCGTAAGGATTTCGCGTCTGACTTGGATATTGTCGTTTTCCATTTTCTCAGGCTGTTGGGTGCCCAATTGATGATTTTCGCTAAATGAGTTTGGTCCTTTTACTGACCTTGCTTGACTGTCCTGGCTATAAGGTGTTGCTGGTGACGTTGCAACAGAGATGGAGGGTAGACCGTGCTGGCCTTGTTGGGTAATCTCGTCATCCTCGATATGATGATCGATAGACTCTGGATGAGGAGACCCTTGAGTAGCTGATGATGCAATTGATGATTCGAGGGCTTCGACTTTCTTTAAGAGTTCTTCTTTAGATAATCCGGCCAGTCGCCTCATAGAGGGTGTTGAATCTCGGCTGCATGGGATATTGGCTGCTTTGCAATTAGAACATGCTGGGTAACCCACGCAGCGCTGTTTTCGTCTGTGACATCGTAGGCATGCTTTTATTGTAGATGCTCGTCTTTTCTGGGTTGCATTCATCCTGTTGGTCGTACACAACGCTGTTCAGGTACTGTTGTATGTCTCATCTTGGTCCATGGTGTTTAGAGTCAATTGACGAGATGGCGCTAAGCGAGCTAAAATGACGTGCTTTGGTTGACTGTCTCTCTGCCCCTTGATGGTCCTCAGTGGTTCAGAAAGTTGCGCTATACCTACTGTAGCCATAGCACCATCAAGGGGAAAACCCTGGCTTCGAGTAAGATCAGCAAAGTTGATTGGTCACTGGTGCCCCGGTGCTTCTACTCCTTATGTGCCGTCTACCCTGGGGCTGAGGATAAATATATTATAACCCCTGTTTTCTTATTAGCTTACCACCTTACTAAAGGGCTTATAGGTTAGATATATTTTATTAGAAAAGAATCCTTAAATACAGAGTTGATTTAACCTCTTTGCAGGTAGGGAAACTAAGCGTAGTTAAAACTGCATTGGTCTTTTTAAATGCGGGCGCCTAAAAACGACATTCCAGTTACAACCAAATGTCATCACTATAGCAAAGTCTAATTAAAAGACCTTCCACATCTCATCATAGCACAGTCGTCAATTCGACTAGTATTCCTCTCCTGGTGTAGTTCTCATGTACATGTGACAAGCGCTCAAGTGACGTAGGTATGGATTCATCTATGGGACTTTTCAATAGCTATCAAGTCGTCTGCTTCGGCTCCCGGAGACCACTGTTCCTGCGTTGCAGCTCTTAACCAGGCTTGCTAGGCTAATTCGGCGCACATTATTCGTAGAGATCGAGTGGAACGTGGTTTCGGCCTTGACAAGCCTTCTCCGTGAATGACCATATTTGTAGATGTTCCAATAGAAACCGGGTGGCTTAAATGAGTTGTTGCCGTTTCTCCGCCATTTGCTCTTAGTTCGTCAAGCTGGGTGAGAAACTGGCTGCGATCGTTAAGCTGTTCCGCCCAGTAGATAAAGGCGAAGGGGATCGGGATCATAGCGCAACTACAAAACCCCAGCAGGCTACATGACCAGGCAAACCCAAGCCGCTCGATCATGGGCAAGGTAGCTATAGGTAGAACAGCACCAAATATACTGCGGGAAATGCTTGAAGCGGACTGCACTGATGCCGAGTATATGGTATAGGCATCGGATAGGTGGTTGAGGATTGCCTAACGTCTCCATCAGTATCAATGTCACCGTGCTAGTCTCACTATTGTTTTGTTGTAATCTTACAATAAAAATCAGTAGAAACCCTGCCCCAAGAGTCAATCCCGACAGCATAGGTACTGTCCAATGCACAAAACTATCAACCGACCAACCCAACCAGAAAAGACTGATCGTCCATAGTGGTCCTCCCAAGCATGCTAAAGGAAGTCGACGATATTCAGACCTGAAGGACCAGGACTGGCCACGGGATTGAGCTCGTTTGATGAAATTGTCATATTGGAAAAAAAGTACAACAGCAAGCAAGTTTCCTGCGCCAAAAGGGAGATAGGCTAAAGACGAAACAAGTGGCGACATGCCGTAGACACCCTGGTATGCGGTAGGCCATGCTTCGAATGTTAGATAGAATACACCATAGATAAGAGCGACATATATGCAAGACAAGAAAGTGACCGCTTCGGTAAAAAGCAAGCGGAATGGTCGTGTCAGGATGGTAGGCACCTCCCTTATGGGGTCATGGACGTCGGCAATTGAATTCGTGACGATCTTGTCGGTGATCAAGGCCTGTCTCAAAGCCGATGCCCGCTTTTGCAACAATACCGGTTGATAGGTCTCCGGCATAGCCACGATGAGAGGGAGTGTTATAAGAGCCAATATCAATGCCACACAGTATACCCATCTCCATGATGCGTGCAAGGTAACAATGCCCGAAACAATCGGGCCGAGGCATGGCCCAAATGCTGAAACGGCAATGAAATACATCAAGTACACTCCACGCTCATCCTCGTCGGTAAAGACGTCTGCAAACAGGCCGCCCACAACGGCGATTGGTGACGACGCCATCAAGCCGCATAGACATCGGAAAGCAAGCAAACCGCCCCATGTTGGAGTGAGTGCACACCCTACAGAGAAGGCTGCATAACCAAGCATAGGCAGAAGAAGCAGTGGCTTTCTACCGTATGTTTCGCTGAGAGGTCCCCATAAAATTGGACCGACCACAAAACCGACAACATACAGTGAGATCGGTAGCGTCAGCTGCACTGAGCTGTTGATATCAAATTCTCGTGCCATCGAGCGCATCGTGTTACTCGGTAGCGATGAGGCCAAGGTGCTGTTGAAGTCGGTGAGAATGCCTGTAGCCAGAACGATAAGTTTGCTTGTCCAACTCCATTTATCCGGTCGCGTTGGATCTCGAGAGTCTAGGGATGTCAGGACAACCACACGTTTCCCGGTCCGGCTATTGACGCCAAGTTGAAGGTCGGGTATAGGAAGTGAGCTTTCTTGTAAAGGAAGTTGGGAAGACATGAAGTAAAAGCTTGATCAAGTGGCCTTGGGGAGAGCAGAGGTCTCGATTTTCGACCGTCTTTGAGGTTAAGTCGATACAATAGAATCACGCAGCGATGACAGACGCCCATGGAATTGTTAAGAGTGCAATAGGATGTAAAGATGTTCATTTGAGAGCCGCAGTTTGCTTGCTATTTACAATTTGAGATATGCATATGCACAGATGGACGCTGGCAAGACCAAATAAACCAAGACTCTCCTACACCCTTTTTGCATATCTTACAACTGTGTATTAACAGAGATGACGTAGAAAACGTCTTCTTAAGAGCGAAAGGCCTAGCGGCGTAGTGTAATCCTTACAAACGATTCGTCAGGCAAAGAAGTAGGGTGTCTTGGCATTGGAATGGATGTTCGAGACTAAAGGTGCCAAGCAAGACAAAAAATCTTAGATGGCCAAGAATTGTCAAAAGTCCAAGAGCAGCCTCGGACTTCGGATAATTGGGCTCTCTTATACGCTGAGGACATCGGCAGAAAGAAATAAGATGAGTAAACAATTTGTGTGGTAATATGCGATGTAAGCTTATGTGAGATATGGGTTTGCTGTCTACTTTCACAGCCTGCTACATATTGTAATTTACATGCACCTTACCCAGCCCCTAAAGTAATATTCATAGTAGCTGAAAAAAATACATTAATTCTGACAGTTTGTCAAGGGATAACCGGACGATGCACAAATGAGATGACATCACAGCGCAATATATAAGAGAAGGCGATAAGATATGCCATCTTATCAGAAATTAGCTTCGCCATTCTGTGTTATTATCAGCGCGACGCGTAAACCAGCCCCTTTTTAAACGCGTAGAGGTTTCTCCCTTAATGTAACCGATGTCACCAGTGCCATCGCAATAAGAATGATTGAAAGTACTGCCTCCGGGTTAGTCAAAGCACAAATGAGAGGCAACAGTAACGAACCATGTGAGCAGGAAATGGCCTGGACATATGCTTTCGCGACCAAGGCCCATACGTTATGGGGTAAGCCTTGAATGTATCCGACATCTGAAGTGGCATGCTTGATGATCTTGTTCGTGTTAGAGTACCCAGTTTCTCATTGATCGGGATTTTCTTACCTGTTCTTTCTCTTCAACTCCATCAAGCAGGTTTCCAAGACTGAGCTTCAAGGCATAATTGATTGACGCTGTAGAGAAACTGGCGCCAATCAGCACGCCTATGTTCTGGGCAAGAAACCAAGATGCTCCGGCTATAGCAATCTCAGAGTTATCCAAACACGCTGCAAGATGGATAAAAGTCGAAGATTGCACAATGCCCATTCCCATGCCAGGCAATACCACAAAAAGCGCTTGGAACCAAGAGACTTTCCCATGCCAAAAGACAAGAATAAGGGAAAAGCCTGTGAGACCTGCAATGTTACCGAAAGTGGTAAGGGCTTTGTATCTTTGTAATCGAGTAATGAGCCGTTGACTAAGAATGGTGCCAGCTGCATTGCCAAAAACGACCGGAACTATTCGGGTGCTACTTGACGAAATGGATTCGCGCTCAACTACCTGGAAGTATATCGGTATAGAATAGAGTAGCTGGGATCAAAAGTCAGTGATGATGACTATCGTTGACAAGGCAAAGATCTGCTCACCCCAAATTGGCCGGCCGCTTGGAAACAAATGATCAAATACGACGTTAAAACATCTCGCTTCAAGACGAGATCCAGTGGAAGAATCGGTTCTTTAGCCCAGTATGTCTCCACGAGATAAAATGACACAAGCAACATGCCGAAAGCCGCGACTAGAGAGATTGTGATAGCGCCAGCGCCCTGTTTGGTAGCCAGATCAAGAGACAGAAGGCCAGTCAGGATGGTGCAGATCAGGGTAATGGCACCCAGGAAATCAACCCGAGAAATTTGAGACTCGGCAGGTTGGGAGAGGTCTTTGACTTGTGTCTCATCGTGCTTCGGTTCGGGAAGTTTCCATAGCACCAGTCCAAGTCCCAGCAAGGCAAGAGGGAATTGAGCTAAGAATGGCCTAGGAAATATGGCATTAGTCGAGGCCAGCTCATTCGTGATATGCTACAACTTACCAACGCCAACCCATACTTCCAGCAAGCCACCCGCCAATCGGACCTCCGAGCATCCTAGCAATGGTTGCCGTGAGGTTAATGTAGGCTCGATAATGCGCAACTTGGTGTAACGGGATGAGATCTGGAACATATTGTCAGACCGACCTGGATGATTACCGAGAAGTAAGCGTACCAGCCACAATAATGGAAGTTAGGGCAATCTTCCCGGCACTTCCAATTCCACTCAGGGCACGCCCAACAAGGACGTGCCAGTAATTCTGGCCAGAAGCTCTAGATGGAAGTCAGTAGTGTAACAAAGCCCATGGCTGTTTGACGTACACAATTAAACAACTAAGCCCAAAGACCAACCAACAGAAGATAAGGCATTTTCGTCTTCCGTATATGTCACTTAATTTTCCGTACTAAGTTCTGTCATCAATTCGTGCACTAATACTAGTTATACTCCATGGTTTCGACTTACCAATGGCTGTGTTGAGGCTTGAGCGAGTGTATAGCCTGTCAGCAGCCAAGCAGCCGAGGAGAGTGCATTGAATTCCGAGGCAATTCTCTGGCCGGTGGCGATAACGATGGATGAAACGACATTCGATAAGAAGATGCCTAAATGTAGAGTTGGTATAATCTTCCCAGATTGATATGCCAAGAGCTAACTTACCTGCAAGCAGAATGGGGAAAATCAACCAAACGACGGCTGTTGGCGGCGCCTTGCTATGCTCAGTGAGGCTCTCACATTCTACATATTGTCAGCAGGTGGAAAAAAAGTCAGTGACAGAATATTGACCTGTATTTGGTGGAGTGATTAATGGTGTCCTTTCGTGAACTCGAACAACACAATCATTAGATTTCGTAGGTCCCATAATGTTTCTTTGAGTGCTGTGACTGTGGCTTTCCTTACACCGCTGAAAGCTCTCTCTTCCCTTTATGGTACCCTTAGTTCCCTTGGAAAGCTAGAAGAATGTTCAAATAATCCGGCATCATGTCACAGCCATTCCGTCGGACGAAACCCAGCCCACAAGAGTACAACTCACGTAAGAGAAAAGCTGATCTTGACGCTTTGTGGGCCATTGGAACTAGGGACGTTACCGATTGACATCGGTAATATCGGGGTCAGGGCGTGGGTTTGTCGGACATCGGCGCATCGGACGTCAACTTTCGGGCATCGGATCTTGGATCACGCAATGCGCCAAGAGATTTGAACGAACAGGACCGTTTCAAAAGTTTTGGAAAAGCAGAGTAGCAGATTTATTACCCCGTATAGATCTGTTACTTGGGCAATGCTTCATGAATGATCATCTGTTCCATTGTTGCCACCAAGATGTTAGCCTTCGTTGGGGTAGCTCTGTTGCTGGTGCAAGCCGCACTATGTCGGCGCCCAAATATTCTCTTCATCCTCACGGATGATCAAGATTTGCACATGGAAAGTGTTGAGCATATGCCATACTTGAAGGTCCGAAGCTTTCTGATAAGCATATAGATACCCGTTTCGCTAATTGTGCGTTTAGAACTTAATTGTCGACAAGGGTACCACCTACAGCCAGCATTACTGCACAGTTGCCCTTTGCTGTCCATCTCGTGCGACGCTTTGGACAGGAAAGGCTGCTCACAATCACAATGTTACAAATGTTTCCCCTCCTCATGGAGGCTATCCAAAAGTTATCAAAGAGGGCGTTAATGATGACAATCTTTTTGTATGGATGCAAGAAGCAGGATACAACACATACTATACCGGCAAGCTCTGGAACTTTCACACAGTGGAAAATTTCAATCAGCCATACGCGAAAGGCTTTAATGGTTCTGACTTTTTGCTTGACCCGTATACATATCAATACTGGAATGGCAAGATAAGTCATAATGGTGAAGAACCTATCAGTCTTGCTGGCCAATACTCAACAGACGTCATTGCCGACAGGGCTGTCTCTTGGCTCAGCGAGGCTCTAGAAGCAGATCAGCCGTTCTTCCTCACTGTTTCTCCGATTGCACCACACTCCAATTGGGTCATCGACGTAGAAAGAGACTTATCCTATCTGGAAGAGCCCAAGTCAGCCCCGAGGCACCAGAACCTGTTCAAGGACTACGTCATACCGCGCGACCCTAGTTTCAACGCTGCCGTCGAAGGAGCTGCAGGCTGGATCAAAGATCTGCCCGAACTCAATGATACAAAAGTTCTATACAATGACCACTACCAGAGACAACGCCTAAGGGCACTGCAAGCTGTTGACCAAATGCTTCCACAGTTGGTGCGTGAGTTAGAGGCAGCGGGGCAACTTGACAACACTTACATCTTCTACACAACAGATAATGGCTATCATATATCACAGCACCGCATGAATCCTGGCAAAGAGTGTGGCTACGGTATGATTATAACCCTCAAGCTCCTTAAGAACATGCTGACGACTGGGTTAGATACGGACATTCACATTCCATTTTTTGTTCGTGGACCTGGTGTTCCTTCTGGTGGCTCCGTTGATGCCGTGACTACACATACCGACGTTGCAGCTACGATACTCAAGATTGCTGGGATCGAGAGAGACAGCGATGGATTAAGCATTCCTTTGAACAAGTCAGATTCGCAGGCTTTACGGCATGAACATGCCGCGATTGAGTACTGGGGAGCAGTAAGAGAATTGCCTTGCCTGATGGAAATGTACTGACGAATTGCGTAGGCAGTGCCTGAAGGTATCTATGGTGCGAAGAGCGATCGGAATAGAGAGGCAGGCGTGTGGCAAGGATATTATCCCAACAACACTTACAGAGGACTCAGAATGGTTTCTCAGAGCTACAGCATCTATTATTCGGTTTGGTGTACAGGAGAGATTGAGTTCTACGACCTCACTGTGAGAGTGTCCTGGGATAGGTCTGGAAAATATGCTAATTTGTCGACAGTCCGATCCATTTCAGACCCGCAACCTTGCAGCGGACAGCCAAACCGCCTCAGACTACCAGATACTGGGAAGGCCTCTAGAGAAGATTTTGACTCGCCTCAACGCGTTAATAATGGTGCTCAAGACATGCAAGGGGCGTGTATGTACGCATCCTTGGGAGACTCTACATCCTGATGGCAGCGTCCTCGGGCTACACCACGCGGTTCATGAACAGTATGATGATTTCTATCAACAGCAGCCAACGATGTGGTTCTCTGAGTGCCCAGAAGCCTATATCGCTGAGGTGGAGAACCAGGAAGAGGTCAAGCCTTTTGCGCAGGAGATGATTATTCAGAGGCCTGGCTTTGACTGGACTAAACACTGGCAGTATTTCACCTAAGTATGAGACAGGCCTTCTGAATATACTGAGATTATTCCTTGACATCAATTTATCTCTATCACCTTTTGCTAATACCTTTGATGTAAATGTGAATAAGCTGGGCTGAGCCATAGCCAATCATTGCTCACCCTCGGCCGACGACAGCGGATGGATTGAGCCAATGAGAACTGCCCCTCGGCCGACACGTCCGCGTTGAAGGGGAATAAGATGCTCACACACTCAGTATAAAGGCGTTTAGATCCCCCCAAATCCAGCTATTTATGTATAAGCTAGTTGGACTCATTCACAGTGTGTAAGTTCCAATGTGAGTGGCTTGGAGGCCCCGTACACGCCGCAACTGAAACTCTCAGCACCACCTAATGCAAATACACGACAGATACCATCGCCAATCGCAACCTCATCCTCGCTTGACCGTTATCAAGATGGCCCAGTACCCGACAGATACCCCAGGCCGCGATGACATGAATACCGGAACGGACGAAGAGAAGGGCACACATCACCTCACAGACGATACAAGACCGAAAGAAAACGATGGAAGCCCCAGAAGTATACATGGCTGGAAGGTCAGTGGCCTTGTCGTTTGATCTACATGGCATCTCTAACTCTGTATAGTGGGCATTATCGTATACCGCCATGCTCTCGACTACGTTTTTGTTCGCTTTAGATAATACTATAGTAAGTGCAGTGTCACTTAATCTCACCATCCCCCGACACTAGTACTAATTGGCAATTCTCTCAAAGGTTGCCGACATCCAGCCCGCAATTCTCGGAGATCTTGGAGCGATCGAACTTCTGCCATGGGTTGGCACTGGCTTTGCGCTTGGCACCATGGTAGTTCTACCCATAAGCAAGGCGTATGGCATCTTCTCGATTCGCAAGCTCTATCTTTTTAACATTCTGCTCTTCGAAGTGGGAAGCGCACTATGTGGAGGTGCCCCAAACATGAACGCCATGATCCTTGGACGAGTCATTGCTGGCGTTGGTGGTGCGGGAATGTATGCTGGGACGCTGACTTATGTTGCTGTATGCACGATCCTGGCAGAGAGAGCTGCGTACATGGCGGGCAGTACAGTTGTCTGGGGCATTGGAACCGTGCTTGGTCCAGTGGTACGCCTACTCACACTCCTCGTCTTTCGGACCTTGAGCTCACATCATTCTAGGTTGGTGGCGCTTTTGCAGAAAGTAGTGCCACATGGAGATGGGTATGCATCATTGCTTTCCATGGACTCAACTCTTTTTCTGACAAGTCTAGGGCTTCTATATCAACCTCGTTGTTGGGGCAATATTTTCTCCAGCATACCTCTTGGTTTTCCCTTCGATTGATCCTCAGCCACAGAGATCCCTGGCGCAGAAAATGAGGAGCATGGATTGGCCCATGACCTTTACTTTCCTCGTCGGATCAACTTTCCTCATCATGTCAATATCGTTTGGTGGTACACTCTACAGCTGGAATTCTGGAGCAGAGATTGCTTTTTGGACCCTTTCTGGCATCTCGTTAGTTGTTACGCTTGCCTTGCTGAAATTCCACCCTGGAGTCTCCAAAGAGGACCAATTATGGCCGGCGCATTTCGTCAAGATGCCTGTGGTTATGAATCTGCAGCTTCAGGTTTTTTTGTCAGGTGGAATCATTCTGGTAACAAGACTCGCACAGGTTTGAACGTGGAAGATGCTGACTTGTTTTAGACCATCACTTATTATATCCCGCTATACTTCCAGTTCATCCGTGTAAGTTTCCCCTGTATTCACTTTCTATCGTTACTGATACGTAGCTTAGGGAGATGGAGCACTTGACGCAGGTGTGCGGTTGCTTCCACTTGTTATCGCAATGATCGTTGCGACCATTGTTAGTGGGATGTTATTACCCAAAACGCCGTATTTCTCGCCTTGGTATATTGGAGGTAGTGGTATGCTTCTAGCAGGCACAGCATTAATGTGTAAGTCTGCCCCAGGACAGAAGCTTGTTTATCAAGAAAGACTGACGTTCTATCAAGATACCATCAATGAAAACACGGAGAATGCTAGTGTCTATGGATACAGTATCTTGATAGGCTTTGGTGCCGGCTGCTACGTGGTCATTGGGTTCACTATTCTCCAATCGCTTGTATCAGCCCGGGAAACTACAAATGCGGTAGCTGCGATGACTATTGGTGAGTCTTTGACTGTCCTTGTGCTATCTTCTGGGGTATGTAAGATGATGCTGATTTGTGGCAGCCCAGAACTTTGGCATGGTTCTTTTTCTTTCTCTTTGTGGCACTGTCTTTCAAAACATGGCCATCAAAGAGGTTCGCCAGACACTTCCATACCTGCCCGTTGACCAAATCTCTGAGTTGATTGCTGGAACTAGTAGCAAAGCATTTCAAGTTTTGTCAGACTCGGAAAAATCACTCGTCGTCACGAGTATCACTTCTGCCATCAAGTGCGTCTGGCTACTTTTCATGGTGGCTGCAGTAATAAGCTTCGTCTGTTCGTTTCCGCTTGCCGTAAGTTGTATCAAACAGCCCTTCTCTCACGGTTTACTGATTGATGTTAACTCGGAGTAGCGGGTTCGCCTTGGAGGGTCCAAATAAAGGAATGATAATAGTGGAAACCTCTGGCTCGATCGCAGCTCCACGCTTCGATCACCGGGCGAAGGGCTTCTCTGATTTATCTCGATAAAAGCGTAGCGAGGTTGAGTGAGATGGCAGGATAAAAAAGAATGCGTAAGACGTTAGTTCAGCGAGGAGAACAAGAGATGGCGACCGAGGTTTTCGGTAGTAGGAAATTTGGATCAACTATCCACAAGGTGTTACATACAGTTTGAAGGGCTGGTTAATATAACGTCAATAATTATTGTCTTGAAGAATTATGTTCCCTGTCGTTGATCCCGGACTTATGCTAGCCCTACAACGAACCACGTGAGCATTTTATGGACGTGCTGAGTAATATATGCGCGTATTCATCCTTCAGGCATACGACGCCCCTCTCTTGGTGCCATACTTACACTGAATCAGCAGTCATTAACCATCGTTGCTGTCCAGCTCTGCATGTAATTGTCGAACTCACAAATACTGGAACAGAGTTCAAGCCTGTAATACCATTCAAACCATGGTTTCCAGGCGAGTTCGCCAAGCGTGCGTCGTCTGCAGAGACCGCAAGGTTAAATGCGACCGGGTACAGCCAAATTGTGGTCGTTGCGTACGCCTCAATGAGAGGTGCAGCTATGACACATTCCCAGCAAGCACAAACCTCTCCCGCCAAGTTCAAGATCTACAGGCGCGATTGAGTAAGTAGGACGAGAAAAGGATCAATGTGTAAAGAACTGACTAATATTGTGACCGTAGATAGGGCTGAGGCTCAGTTATCCTTGAGAGGCAACGAATCAGTGGCGATTGATCCAAGACTACCTACACTACGACCATCAATTGCAGATTCGCTACCTTCTGAATCTACCTTGTTGGAGGATATACCAAGCATGAATCATTTGACGGAACAGCTTGATCCGAAAACCCTAGATATGGACCTTGGGCAATACTTCCAACTGGACTTACATACTACAGCCAATGAACCCGCTTTTGGTGTTCTGGGAGAGCAATCTGATCTTATGGCGCATCTTGAACCAAACACATTCTTGGAACCTCAGCAGTTAGACATTGCCGCCCTTGGTGCTTTTGTGAAGCTAACGGACCATAATTCAGGCAAATCGACCCATATTTGATCATACCGCAGTCGATAAGTGACACTACTCATGGCATACCAAAAGCACAAGACGAAGTTACACATCTGAAGAGTGGTGGTAAGGAGATAAGCAAGCCCTTAGATCAACATCTAGCTGCACTGTACGTCATGTTTAAGGACTGCTGGAGGCAGAAGTTTAACAGCCAACAGGTATCAATTCTTCTTCAATCACATCTACAACTCACTGCCCATTCTCTGCGAGACTCGATTTTTTACACTATTAATAGGACCCCACTCCGATTCTGTATCGGCCCTCAAATATGCCGTTGCGTTGTTGAGTGCAGCCTTGTCGGTACCTCATCAGCACCTGCAAAAGGAGCTCTACGGCTTAGTACGCGGCCATATTGAAGCTTGCGAAATGAACAATGATAGTTCAGCTTTTCCTGATCTGGAAACCTTCCAAGCAGTACTATTCTTGCTACGATATGAAATCATGTCAAGTCAAATCACAAGAGCCTGGATGACTCTTGGAAGGGCTATCCGACTTGCAAGTGTGATGAATATGCATAGAACAGACGATACGGAGGAGCCTCTTGATATTGTACCGGGGCTTCATGTCGCACTTCCTGCAACGACCGATCAAAGTCTGGTAGAAGAGAGACGACGCTCTTTTTGGCTGCTTTTTGTCTTGGAGACGTATATCAGGACTCGATCTGGCATGCCTTCCCAGCTTGGGCCTTCCTCTGTGAGTATTCGCTAAACTTGCATACCATTGCCTTTGCTGATAGACCCTCTTTCAAGATGTTTAAAGTCAACCTACCTTCTCCAGGGCGTCTTGGCCCGGACTTTACGCCGCTCGATATGCCGTATCTCACAGACGTTCTCGGGTGTAGCTTTGAGCTCTCCTCTTACGGGGCTTGCTTGCTGATGGTCGATCTCGCAATGAAATGTCTCGAGCACGTTGAGATCCAAAGCACGCAATCGCTACCACCAGGATTTTGGGATCGGCATTTTGCCCTCATGAAATCATTCCAGGAAAGCCTTTCTATGATGCAGCATCACTTTACTGATGAGGCAATTTCTCGAGACCCTATTGCTTTGACGACCTACCTCAACATGTGTACGATCGAGATTACTTTACACGAGGTTGTTCTGGAAAGAAGGCAAGATCAAGGATTTGCAAGCGCAATGTCAGCTGAAAGCGAGAGAAACTGTCAAGATATCTCTCAAAGGATTATCAATACTGTAAAGACAAGCTGGAGCGTTCGACAAATAGAGGTATGTTATGACCTTCTCGGTACCTGCGATGGCTCACCGAGTCGCAAACATACCAAGCCCATTTTCTGACTTCGTCAAATATTGTAGGGAAGCCCTTTCGTTCTTCAAGGCACCTTTCTCGCTTGGTCCATTGCAAAGGCGATCAACACGTTGATTCAGACTCTAGGGGTGCTAGAGACGCATCCGTCAGCAGACACCACTGGGAATTTGCGACGACTATTCTCACTACTGGATGAGTTGGAGCAAGAAGAGAGCTATTGGCATGTATTTACCCGCGATTCTCTAGTCAAGTTCAAAGACAGCGGTTACGCGGTGAGAGGCATAGGGGCGCCTTTCTAAGCCTCCAGAGGTCAAGATCGCATTCAACAAATCGTCCACTTATCGCCAAGGCATAATACACTTCCCATCATTTGCCTATATCATATTAGAAGAGCGCATATGCCCATGTCAGCCATAGATTGTCTTGCACTCCAAAGTCGACTCGGGTCTTCTCTTCGTCGTTTCCAAGCGTTCTTCATGACGCTATAGACTGTACCGCAATTTGTAAACCCAGCCTCGGAGTGATCCATGAGCTTCTTTAATAGTTCATCGAAGTACTGTTCATGAGGAGGAAGAGCCATTGATCCGGCGACACACAAAGGCCAGGGTGTCGCTCGTAAGGAAATATGTGGTGGTAGTTGATCTATTACTTCGATGACTCCTGAGACTGCTTGGTGAGGATCGGGCGATGTGAGACCGTGTTCAGAAGCAAGCGTGTAAAGCTGTACAAGAGCGGCTGTTGCGAATAGGTGCGTAACCGAGCGAGAAGTTGGAGTTAACTAGGTGGCTTCTTTTAGCTGGTAATCAACAACAGAAATAGTAGTAGACGAACCGCTGTTTCAATGCCGAGTGCTATGTCCATTCCATCGACAATTCGTTGCTGAAGATCAGCAACAGCAACTTGCATAGATTCCGCACTTATAGAACTGGCTCTTGCTTCAAGAGCCATCGTATCACCAATCGCCATCATTATGGAATTGTGACAGCCCATAACCCGCGACATATCTATCTTTCCAGCATTAAGCCAGTCGTGGTATGGTAGCTTAGGCGTAACCCCTGTAGCCAATGGTGCAAGAACATCAATCCAGACTAGATTCGCTAGAATGAACTTCTGTGCAGTATTCATGCCTCGTTTAAAGTCGAAGTCTGGACTCGAAGGATCGGAAGCGTCGAATTCGAAATCGGAGGATGTCAAGTTGCAGATGACGGATACGAGAGCATTGAAGTGAGCCTGCCAGCTATTCGTACCACCTTGAAATACCTGAACGCACGTCAGAAAAAGATATGGATACTCAAAAAGGGTCAATACATCGAACGAGATCAAGAACATGCCACCAGCGAGAAACTTCAGCCATTCCTCGGTACTATCGGCGAAGCCGGCTACATCTCGGTGACTGACAACTTGCCGTAGCTCCTTCAGTGCTTTGGTATGATATCGTAGGAGCTCATCCTCTTGGTTCTCTGTATGATAGGGCGAGAAGATGTGTTGGTGGAAGGCAGAAAGGGTCAGGGCTGCGTTGCGAAGAGGTGCGTCTGCGACCAAGTTAGAATGGAAGAGGTTTACGAAACAGATGTTTCCGTACTTCTCTCCAGAAGGAAGAATAGCCAGCCTCTTCCTCCTTGTTCCGGAGCGTCGACGTAGAAGGCATACTGGAGGGGAAAGATATAATCCAAGTAGTGAACCAGATACTGCGCCTCTCGGAAGATTGTGTTTCTTTCTGATGAGTTGAGTTGTAATGAGCTAGTGGTGTCATTATCTGTTGGCTGCGCAGCTTTGGTGCGAGATGAATGAGCTGCTTGGGCAGTTGCTTGAGCAAGTTGGCGATTCTGGACCGTCTTGACGCGTCGGAAGTTTTCTTTGACTGCGACTTTGATGCGTCGAAGCTCTTCCTGCAGCAGACGATCATTGCTCATCCATTCTGGCGCTTCCAAGCCATAACCGTGACAGGTGATATGTCGAGTGCTGCATTCTTTGCAATTGGGGACCGACTCATCGCATCTCCGATGGCGAATACGGCATGTCCAGCAGCCCCTGCGTCCTCGAGGCATGTTGTGACGTTTATCTCTGTCAAGCTCGGAATAGAAGCTTGCAAGGTGGGAAAACGGTGGGACTGGACAGATTAAGAAGTGGAGTAGACCGCTGTGGGACCGCGCGGATTTCCGATGATGACAAAGTCGGAACGGCTTATCTCTCAAGATCGGAGAACCTCGGTCCTCCGGTTTCTGGAAGAGAGCATAGAATAGCGGAAACTTGCATCACTTCCATGAACACTCTATGTAGTTTTATGGATCTTTTCATGAAATTATGGTTCTTTAGTGGCTTCTAGCAGCGTTAATTCATACAGTTCTCCAGCTATCGCGTTGATCATAGGAGGGCGCCATCACCACTAGCTCCAAGCCTCAAATTTAATCTTGCCACCCCCGTCTCATAAGCATTGTCGTTAATATCTTGTCATTAAGAAGTTATCGAGATAAGCCATATTCCCACTGTTGAAAGATAACACTTCGGGATGTCCGTTACAACACTCGGTTACGTGTTGTAGTCTCACAGGAAGGCCAGTTTGTCGGTGTTGGCTTGGTTCCACGATGGCCTGTTAGTTGTCGGAAATACTGGTACATAAGTCTAGTGAACACGACTAGTGAAAGAAAATATGACATCAGACCAGCAATTATTCTGGTACTGGATTCTGCAAGTCTGCTTTGGATTTGGCGTAGGGAAAAGCGAGAGGGGAAATTCAAGCTGATATTTGCGAGAGTAGAAAACCAACCGGGATAACGGTCCATTTGACCTTGAAGTTCGTAACATTAGTAGCCAAGTGCATGACCAAGCGTGCTGTTCGGTAATTAATTCTTCACCAACATCCTCAACAGAACCTTCAGCCTGATACTTGGGAGCCTATTGAGATATTGGGGAGATGTAGTGTTTTAGTAACGGATCTAACAAATCCATATCTGTTGGATATAATCTTCAATTTATGCTATGACTTGACGAGAGAAAAACTCGATGAGTCTGTAGATATTCTATGTAGAAGCTAGGACTGATGCAATGCTCAAGCTCTTAGGCCACGCCGCAGGAGAAGGGTCGGCCAACACCGCCTCGGTTGAACTTGGCGATCTATGATGATGTTAGCTCAAGATATTAACATGGGGTTGAATGTGTTCTTACAATTTGGTCGATACTGGCATAGGTACCAGCAATAAAGACAAAGAAGCCGATAATGAACACAACAAAGTTGCAGACCGCCCGGTTGATATTCTGCTTATCATACCATTTTCCTTCCTTAAGAAGGAAGAACCACATGATAGGAGGGATCCAGAATGAGAATCCAGAAATAAAGAGGGAGGCACAGATTGCGAGCAGCTCAGAGAAGAAGGGAATAGCTTCGGCAATAATCCATGAAAGGAGGATAACAACGGCAACGACAGCCAGCCAAGTGATCCAGCCCTTACGGGTATTAATGTATCGGGTAATTGAATCTTTGTACATTCGACCGTGGATGAATCGGCAAGCGACCGTGGCGTTGATAGAACCCGAGATGTAGATGACTGGTAACGCAATACCAAAGGCGACTTTTGACACCAAGGGGCTTGCTGACAACAAAGCTGGGGATTCAACTTCCTGACCGACGAATGCATAAATGACTGCGCCAGTGATTTTATATAAAACAATTTCGGAGAGACCCAAGGTGACGATAGATTTCGTAAAGTCGGCTGGTGTATGCATCTCGGACATGAAGGAGAATTGAGCTGCCGCAAATGCATACGAGAATACGATATTGGAAACGGCTGTGAGCGCGGCGGTAAAACTGAGGTCTTCTTGTGGCCACGCTGACCAAGTTGAAGATGACATACCACCCGGTGCGTCTGATCTTTGAATTCCTGTGGCAATAATAGTAATGCCAATTGCAATGATAATAGAGGCAAAGTCGATATATCCCAGAATCGCAAGCTCGGTAAACGACGGTGGAATAGCGAGGATCATAAGGATAACAGCAGAAATGACCCCGAACGCAAGGGTGCACACGCTGCTGCCCGTGATCCTAACGAGGGCAATTGTGCCCGTCAAGCAGTGAGAGCCAGTAGCCAGTACCAGCAATCCCACAAAGATGACAGCAAAGATCTTGTCGCCGAAGCCTCCCATCAAAAGGCGACCAGCGTCGACATAATGATCGATATGAGGATACTTGAGTTTGACGAGACCGACCATGTAACTAGCATACATGGCAATAACACCAATACCAATGCAAGACAGAACTCCAGCGACCATGCCAAGTGTGGCAAAGGCTCCTGGAAGGCTCAGACTACCAAGTGCTATGGCTTGAACGATGAGCACAATGGTAAGACGCTTCCAACCTAGACGGTGGAAGTGAGCATTGCCTTGGATGGTCTTTTCTTTTTCGAGGTCTGTCTGTAACACGTCGGTCGGGACCTCGCCGAAGGAAGCTTGTCGATGGATTTCATTGTCAGGCTTCTCGGTCGGGACGATAACGTCGGAATCGTTTGCCATCTTAGACTGACCCATCTTGTTGCTGTCTCGATCGGTCGTCGCTGATAACTTTCTCAGAGGATGATGATTGAGATGGAAGGATAGAACGAAGAGCGAAGAGATGTAATGACAAGTGATATTGAAAGGTTACGAATCTGGGGAACGAGACGACAGTTATATCCTCCAAGGACAAAAGCCAGACTTGGAGTGGGTAACTAGTCTTGCCCTTGTGCTACGTTCCCCGTGGGGTGTCAACGGAGCTTGCTTGGGGTAAACCTTTCAACGTGCGCAAGCACTAGATCTGGAGCGATAGGGGGCAACTCGGACAAACGGACATACAGTCAAACGTTATGGTTTAAGAATTGTCAAGGGATGTTAACTGGCTGATCGGTATGATACCTGGTCCTAGCCTGAGTGGATCATGACACAACTGGGTCTGGGCCCTTGAGCCATAGCTCTCCGACCCAATAGTTAGCGAGTCAGGATCTCCGCATGGCAAGAAATTGAGTGGGTTCTTACAAGCGTAGGGCGCGGTTTGAACAGGTTTCGGTCGGGATGCGATAGTTGCAAGTCATATCTTATGGTCGACATATCTTGCAAGAGGGGCGTCCGTATCATTAAGTTGTATGGCATTTCATAGGCGAATCTATTGATGCCTGCAGCGGATCGTATCACCTTTCCTCATACTTTGCTGGTAGAATCTACTTTTCATCGGATTGAATGAATTACGTACTTTTTTCTACCTTAGCGGCGGCTGAAAGAATCTCTCCCCAATAGCTGGTGTTTCTACTCCATCATGACTTAAAAACTCAGATGCGGGGAAGTGTTGGGGTTTGACTTTGGGGCTTGGCTTTGGGGCTTGCGTCCGTCAATTTCGGTAGCTCTTGTGAGAGCGAGGCCGGATGACGCTAATTGGAGAAATGGCTGAGCCGAAATCTTGGATGTGGAGCTTGAACTGGGAAGGAAGGTGGGAATTCGTTTGGGGAACAAGGTGGGATTATCACTCGGGGTCAAGGTGGGAATTCATTTCTTATCATTTCACGTCGATACAAGGTTTTACCAATACTCAACTTTTAACACATCTCAGCAAGCGTGTTTTTCAACAACTGCTACGGTCCCTTCCAAATAATCGAAAACACTGGTCTCCGGTAGACCATTGTAGGACAACACCACCCTCCTACAACTTCTCGGAATCGTATCATTACGATGGCCAACACCCTATTCGTCAATGGCCGTATCCTGACTAAGGCTGGCACTGGCCTCAATGGCACGGCCCAGTTCTCAGACAGTATGCTGGTACGAGGAGACAAGATCGTCGCCGTCGGATCTCGCCACGACATTGCCCAGGATGTGAGCTCAGACGTAGAGGTTCGTGACCTCAATCAGCGAGTTGTCCTCCCCAGTTTCATTGATGGCCACATGCATCTTCTTCTGCTTGGCCAATCTCTCCGAAAACTTGATCTTTCACATTGCAAAACACTCCAAGATATCCGATCGTGTATACGCAAATACGCTGTCGAGAATCCTGAAACCCCAACTATCTTGTGCAAAGGATGGAGGAATCCCATGACTCCAGCTGGAGTTACCGCTGCTATGTTGGATGATCTCGACCCGCGACCCATCTTCATTGATGCGGGCTCTCTACATTCCTGTTGGTGCAATACTGCAGCTCTTAAAGAACTTCAAGTTGCCGATATGCCAGATCCCGCGGGCGGTAAGATCCATCGGGATGCCAATGGAGTTCCTTCTGGCCTTTTGGATGAAGGCGCGATGATGTCAATCAGTGAGTGCGACTAGTGGGATTTCCCTGTCATATGAGATTCACTACTAATCATGCCTGACAGTTTGGCCCTTCCAAGCAATGTCATCCCCGAAACATGAACGTATCGAGGCAATCCGAGCTGCCGTCCAGGAATACAATGCCGCAGGCTACACTGGAGCAGTAGAAATGGCCATGGATGAAGAAGCGTGGGACGCACTCGTCACTCTTTTCGAAGAAACACCCAAACTTTCGCTACGAATCGCCGCATACTGGTTGATCAAACCAACCGACGACCTCGAGAAGAACTCGAAACAAGTACAGAGGGCAATCGAACTAAGCAAACAGTACAACGCAAAAACAAGTCCTGATCTTCGTCTTGTCGGAATCAAAGTGATTACAGACGGAATCATTGATGCCTGTACTGCCTATCTCTCGGAGCCATACAGTAATGCGAGTAACCCACTACCGATCTGGGAACCAGAATATTTGGACCCCGTTGTCAAGGAGGCGGATGCAGGTGGACTACAAGTTGCTCTTCACGCAATTGGCGACGGCGCAGTCAAAATAGCCATTGATGCCATCGAGAAACATGCAACACCGGGCCGACGGCATCGAATTGAACATTTGGAGCTCGTATCTCCAGAAGACGCCAAGAGGCTCGGAAGACTCGGATTGACAGCATCGGTTCAGCCCATACACGCAGACCCTACTGCTCTGACCACTTGGTCCGAGCTACTTGGTGAAGAAAGATATCAGCGGGCGTTCGCGTACCGGGAATTCGCTGATGCTGGCGCCCTGATGGCGATTGGCACTGATAGTCCAACATCGCCATGGTCCCCTATGCACAACTTCCACGTGGCCATCAATCGGCAGTCTTCGAAGGATCCCACCAACACCCAGATTGTACACGAACACTTCAGGCTGGGCATGTGTGAAACATTCGTCGCAGGCACAGAAGGCGCAGCTCGCAGTGTCTTCGCAGAAGATCGTGTTGGAAGCTTGGCTGTGGGGAAACTAGCGGACTTTATCATTGTTGATATGCGGTGGGATGCCAAGGCTTTGCTCCAAGCCAAGGTTAACGAGACCTGGTTTGGAGGGGTAAGGGTATTCTGGGACAACAATGTTAAATAAATCACATAAATTGTGTTGAACCAGATTCGTGTCCTGGAACAACGCAACAGTCAGAATAACATTATCTGCACATAAGACATCATGTGCCAACCCATACCTCGGTGGAATCTTTGTATCTAAGTAGAATTTGATCGACCTGGCAGCATATCAGAGCGAGAGGTTGGTAAATTGGGGTTTCGCCTAGACTGGCATGTGGTACATAAGCACTGCTCCGAAATATTGTTGACCATCCAATAAAACTCTCAGAATGAAAAGCACCAAATTCCCATGGGCGCGTGTTGCTGATTGGTTGCTTACGATATCATGGCCCAGAATGGGATAAGGTTCCCTGGTAGACGAACATTAACCACCGTACAGACCCATGGATGATGGTGTTACAGGCTCATCCTATAACAGCCTTCGAACCCTGAAAAGCCTCTTATTACCAAATATAGCAAATACTATTAATAATATATTATCAATACTTCTAAACTAATTTACTTTT
Source organism: Fusarium sp. MBC 119 (assembly GCA_030411635.1). NCBI lineage: Eukaryota > Fungi > Ascomycota > Sordariomycetes > Hypocreales > Nectriaceae > Fusarium > Fusarium sp. MBC 119. Next base: position 3,565 of record JAPERM010000356.1, on the reverse strand, counting down.
AATTCCTAGTAGAATATCTAATACTTGGCTCAATTTATTAAAATTTTCTTGGGATAAATCATCAGAGCCTAAGACGTACTCTAAAAGTTGCTCTGCACGTTTTAGATCTTGTCGATTCGTAGACTTGTCCCTCCGCAATTGAGTATTCTCTGTCTCCTTCTGATTGTATTGCGCCTTAAGCCGAATGAGGTTTCGCTCCAGCTGTGTCTGACTAACTCCCCCAGCCGTACTTCCAGAACCGCTTTTTGTTGATGCTGAACTTGTTGGTGGCGTCGACCTGCCAGGCTGCGTCCAGGCGCTGAAATGGTCTGGTAATGCTGCCATAGATGAAGAGGGTGAGCCTGAGCATGAGCCTGATACTGCCACTTCAGGAAGGCCCCCTATCTCTGGATGGTTGGGGACTTGGAAGACAGGTACTGAGAAGTCCTGGGAGAAGAAGGCCGCGGGATCGGGCTGCGCTGCGTTTGTGTTTGCTGCCAGGTCCAAACTTGCGTTGTCGCTGCATAAAGATTAGCCATAGATTGCCCAAGACGCCTTATTCTTTTACCGCTGTTACCAGCTCGAAGGTTCAAGGAGACTTACAGCATGTCAGACGGTGAGGCCATAGCCTGTGATGGAGGCATGTCGAAGAGCGAGTCTGGAATGCCGATGGCCGGGATCATGATGGTGGTGTCCCGGTGGACGTAGTCTACCACAGTTATCAGCAATGTCTCTATTAAGACAACATCGTCGACCATACATGGTGAATACTGATACTGCAAAGTGTCAACATCTTGTCCTTCCACGTCAGGAATAAGTAGCTTGAAGATGGCCCACCACGCTTCCACATCTGATGTTCCAGAACGACGTTGATTCACAATAATCTCTTTCTCAGAACTCATCAAACGCTCAAAAACCGTCAATTGTCTCTCTTCGCATGTGCCCGCTCTTGTGTGCTGTTCATGTTGGGGAGAGTGATCAAATGACCTCCAGCATCGCCCGCAACGATTCGATGCCATGTGTCGGCGAGCCAAGTGCTGTCTTTCAAGTGTCAGAATAATTCAGACAAGGTTTGGTGGGGCGAGTTAAGGAGAGAAGGCACGCGACATACCGAAGCCGGTAGAAATTCTCGCACCCCCCCAGTCTATTTTGAGGGCCTCGCTTGAAGCAGTCCAGTTTGTCAGGCTCGAACGCTTGATAGGGACAGGCCAGTCGTGGGCGATTGCCGGACTTGAAGGGGTCTTTCTGCCCTTTCCGTCTTTTCCTACCTCTTTCCTCATCGTCCTGGTTATCACTACCTTTCTCAAACCCGCCTCCAGATCTCGAGGATCCAGGCTCAAGGCTGATCGAAGAAGTTTGCTGCAGATCAGAGGGCCAGGCACCTTCACCTGTCGCGCTACCACCATTCCCACAATCCGCTTCTTGATCCTCAGATGTCTCCGAAAAACTATCTGAGTCGTTCTGGCCGTCATCCACATCCGATGGGCCGACGAGACAAGGAGACAAGACCAGCTTGATTTGAACCTGAGCCATGCCGATCTGCTCGAACTTTCGTGTCTGGACAGGTTGAGTTCCCATGGATGAAGCAGCAGTAGCCGAAGATGTCAGCAAGGACTCAACCTTTATTGGCTGAGAGAGGCGTGGAAATGTCTGATAATCTGTCCCTCGAGTATTTGAGACATCATTCCTGTCTTCAGCTGCCTTCGGCTCGAAAGCTTTTGTGTGCCAGTGTTTCAAAAATACACTGGGATCATCTTTGATGCCTTTCCATGTGCCATCTAAAAAGGCTTTGCTAGCAAGGATCAAATGCTCGGCAACATGTTCGTCTAGGAGATCCCAAGCCACTGTCGCTCGGCAAAACTTGCATACGAAGTCGTCGTGGTCATCACCCGTCTCATCAATAGACATTTTTTTTCCTCTATGCCGCTCTGTATGTGCGATCCAATCTTCAACAGAGCTAAAGGCACCAGACTGGCAGTCTCTCCAAGTGCACACAAAGGCCTGAAATGGTCTTGATCCAGAAAGTTCTTGGATGCCTAGGCGGAGGTGCTGCCCTTGTTCCAGCTTGTGGGCTTGGGCTGTATAGTTATAGGCGATACGGTCGGCAAGATACTGGTTCGAGAAATTGAGTGCCGGATTAAGAGAGACAATGAGTTGTCTAACCTGACTAATGATCTGTAGACCTCTGTCTGCGTGCGGGAAGAGGGTTTGCAAACAGACTTCATTAGAGGGTTTATCGTCCTCTTGAGCAAGATCGTCACTAAGGCCGTACATTCCTGTGAAACAGGCTATATCGTCGTCAACTACACTCAGAGAAGTGCCGGCAAAAGTGGTGCCGCTTAGCGCTCGAAACGAGCTGACTTCCTCAACTTCCTATTAAGCAGCTGGTCAATGACAGTCTGTGCAGAGAGTAGGCTGCTTAGAATTTACATCTTCATTTGCTGGTAGATTTCCGCTTGACCCGTCATTTATTGCGGCAGGCACCAGTTTGGGAAATCCAGGCCAGACAGCGCCATCATCACCCTGAGGATATAAAGACTCCTGGGTGCTGGTAGGAAGATTCAAAGTCCTATGTGGGAATCGTTAGATCAATGTGGCCCTTGTTCGGGCTTCCATGTAGGGTGATCCAGTCGGTGAGTCTCGAAACACGGCAGGATGAATGCTCACGGTTTGGTACTTCCACCATTGAGGAGAGGCTTGCGTTTGCTACGATCCTCCTGCTCAATAACAGGAACTGCAGCTGGGATAAACTCAACCCCACGGTTACGGCCATTGGGTCGAGCGTGGAGCCTGCGATGGACCTGGAGGATGTCTGAACGGGAAAATTGGTCCTTTCCACAGAACTCACACGAGAAACGATTGGGACCTTCACCGTGGAACCTATGAATCAAAACGTCGTCAAACATGACCATTGCTTTTAATGAGCTGGAAATTCACCAGCGAAGAAACACCCACGTTCGCTTGTGACGCTTGAGATGCTGGTTTCGTCGAAATGATTTGGAACAACCAGGGTAGTCGCACGTATGTATGGACCTCCGCATGCGGAGGATGTTGGACGGCGATATGTGCTGGGCTGTCGTGTCTGTCGATACTTGTTGCTTTGAGGCTGGAACAAAGTCCAAAACTGGTAAACGGTCCGAAATTGAATCGTTCGGTAGCTCTGTCTCTGGGAAACTTGGATGAACTAGCAAGTCTTTCTTGGACAAATTTATCCCTGGCAAACTTTCCTCGCGTAACTTCTCAGGAAACGAATCAGAATAACCCGAGAATGTATAAGATGTGTTAGGTTCAGCCATTGCAGCGTATACCGGTAGTAGCCCTTTAGTCAAGGGTTGTTTGTATTATTGACGCGTTGCTAAAGTTGTGGGATTATAGGCAAGAGGGGGGCGACTAGGCAGTTAAAGCTTAGGCGGGGCGAGTTGCCACGTCAGCCTTACACAATTGTGTGCGCGCGGGTTAAGCACGCCCCAGTCGAGCAAACCTTATATGCTAAGTTTGACACAAAAGTGTAAGATATCTAAAGTGCCTAACTTTAGGGTAGAATTTAGTATTTATGTTTGAAATTTATATTATTTTAAATCATAGT
>JAPERM010000350.1:0-19145 GCA_030411635.1 Fusarium sp. MBC 119 | reverse complement strand
ATATAATATTATTAAAAACATACTAGAATTATATACCTAAGTGGGAAGTATATATCTTAGTTATTATTTATCTAGAAAATATCTATTAAGATAACTTAGGATATAAATCCTAAATCAGGCCCTTAGAATTGCACTATAGCATCTATATGTCAATCCCTCCTGCTTATACGAGGATTTGTTGCGGTGTGTAGCATCGGTTACTTCTTGTCAAACACAGTCATACAGGGATCCATCGGCCTTAAGACGTGCTTGATAAGGCCAGTTTGAATGTTTTATGTTCTTAACGACGATCGCAAGTTAATTCGCCACTGGCTGTTCAGAGTCCGACATGGCTTCAGAGTGTTCTGAGATCAACTCTCATATCAGTTGAAGGAAACTGAGGTAGGCCAGCCTTAGCCGAAATGATTTATCAAGTTAAATAGGGCTCGTGAGTAGATGCTGGCTAAATGGGGAGGACGCCTGAAACATGCTAGCCACTGCTGAGCACGAGCGATATTGGTTTGGGGGCCAACTTCCCCCTCACCCCGCTTTGTGGCATTATTTGATTCGCCAGGGAGGATATTCAAACGTCATGGGGGCACGCCTGATTATCGACAAATGTTCTTCTTCTACGTAGTGCATAACTATGTGTGAAAATGGCACAAGACGCTCGCTGTGGTGGCAAATGCAGTCCCGACGAGATCGCAGCCCGGCCTGAGTCTAAAACCCCTATATATCTCATTGTCCATCAGGTAATATGCCCAGGATCATCGCCAGCACATTCACGCCACGAAGCAACCGCGCTCTATCTCGATGTACCGCGGTTGTTTCAAGGCGACAACGCAGCGAGTCCCCATCGAGGTCGATTGCCCGGCTACCAGGCTCAGCAACAGGCTAAAGGGGACGGGGATATCAGTTTTGTTATCTACCGGTCTTACAGCTGCGTCTACTATCATTCGATGCTACTTGAGAGCCGACAGAGAATACCTGTGGGGCGTTCGGCTACGTCGAGATCACTGCATCCAGCTATCTTGATGCAACCTCACGATGGCGCGCCTGCCTCATCGTATCGGGAGTATATGGAGATTAACTCAAAGCACCTCAAGGATGCAATGGAAGCAATGTGGGCACTAGGAGGCCAATTTGAACGGCTTGTACCCGGGTGGGACCGGGAACAGAACATGCTAGCCCCCTACCTTCATTTCTATCATCTTCGCCGTCTCCTACGCAGCTCACCACTTGAGGCGCTATCTGACACTCATCAACAACACTTAGGCCTTGTGCTTGAGTACCTAGAATCTCATTTCGGTCGCGAGTATGACGAAGCAGATCATCTTTTTGCACAAGGCTACGTCACTATGAAGCATTTCCACAAGCTGTTTGGGCCTGGGGAGATCCTTGTCACTTTCGATGGAGAATATCCCGTCGCCGTGGAAGCTAGACACCCGCCTTTACCTGGTTCGGACCCTATCAGAGTGGAATGTGAAACATGGTAATTCGACGGGCGCTTTACCAAGCATGCGAAGACCGTTGTAATCTCATGGCCCTCATCCGAGACCGGAATGGAAAGGATCCCAATACGGTCTCTTGCTTCTTTCCCGCTCAGGTTTGATCAGACTGGGCTTGAGCACGAATTGAGGAAGCGTGGCGAGACTTTCTGGACTTGCCGAAAACGAGAATTTGTCAGTTACACCTTGCCGGGAGAATCTCTCCAATCACGTATTGTAAGAAGAGCCTCATCTTGACTTCATGTATTATTTAGCATTTCTGAATCACTACAGGAAAATGGCCGTTATATGATTGACTTTCAAACTTACCGTCATTTTCATAAAGCAGGTACTCAAGGTAGTTTCATAACAAACTATCAACAAGAGTGCCTGGCTAGAGAGGCCTTTGAGAAATCTACTCCCCCGCCTGGTTCGTTTGTTCTCATGTTGCCGACCACCATACATGGCTACGCATTCCATGATAAGATATGGAGTTTGTTACCTACACTCGATCTACCATTGCATGGCCCGCTAAACCTTTGATAGGAGAGCTCGCCGTCCAGAACATCGCACCTATCGATTGGAACAGAGAGAAATTTAACCACCTTGTCCTCCCAGCCCAAAGCAAAGAATTCCTCGCTGCCTTGGTAACAAAACATCGCGCTTCCTTCGGAGAGGCCGCAAGTAATGAGAGCGGTGTGGCTATATTGCTCCATGATGCGCCTGGAACAGGAAAAACTTTTGCAGCCGAAGCTGTGGCAGAGTTCGCTAGGAAGCCACTATATCGACTTAATGCAAGCGATATCGGCACAGATCCCGTTAAGATGAGCCGAAATATAGATGACGCTCTCCATCTCAGTAGTATCTGGAACGCAGGTAATTATCGAAACCCTCCTGTTTTGGCGATACATTATGCTAAAATTTATTACTATCTTGAGTCGTATTACTGGACAATTGTGATGTCTTTCTATCAGCGAGGAGCGATACAGGTTTTGAACACAACTCAGTTGTCTCTGTGATGCTTCAGGCACTTGACAAGTGGAAAGGAGTCTTGATCCTTACATCAAGCAGATGTATGTCTCGCCCAAGTATCCCTGTAGACTAGCTTACAAGCCCGTTGTTGTAGTTGCTGTCATCGATTCGGCTTTCCGTTGTCGTATTCGACTAGCCATTAAATTCTCCGCGGACGAAGCAACACGGAAACAAATATGGGAAGAGAGTCTTCAGGAGAGTCGAAATGATGAGACAACTAAGGCCTTATTCAGGAATCGATTTCGAATATTGGGCTCTATCGAGAAAGACGAACTCACCGGGAGAGAAATGAGAAATGTTGTTGAAACGGCGAAGTTGTTAGCGCTCCATCGTGCAGAGCCAGTATCACCACATCATGTTGAGGAAGCCATCAAAACTATGCAAGGGTTCGCGGGGTTTATCTCAAATCATTAGACAAAAACTTGGGAAGATCTGGATTAGATGCGGGGATGGGTGTGGAAGAAGCCATGAGAATAGTTTTGAGCGTCACGAACATGAGTGGTTCCTATAGTAAAAGCTAGTTGTCACGATTATAGTTTTAAATATAGATAGATCATACCTGCGACGTCTGATAGCAGCTGATATTTGATCATTATATCCTCGATTATTTCATACTACGTCTTGTCTTGGTAAATACATGCCCCGTGCAAGCACACCACCCTTATGTAATAAATCAGTTTGCCGGTACCCCGCACCTGGCCTTTCAACTTCAACTAGACGACATCTTGTCTAACGGATGTGAAGCACCTGCAACTGTCGACCCAATACTTCCTCTAAACGCGCACTATGCGACTTATCAACACCAATGACTTGACGTTTGCTGAGTTCTATGGTAGCAAGATACCCAAATATGCAATTTTGTCACACACGTGGGAGGGAGAAGAAGTCACGTTCCAGGACTGGTCCAACCAGACACTGCTTACCAAAAAGTCGGGATACCAGAAGATTGTGGCGACGTGTCGACAGGCCAAGAGGGATGGCTATAACTACGCATGGGTAGATACCAATTGCATCAACAAGTCAAGCTCGGCTGAGCTTACAGAGGCCATTAATTCCATGTTCTCGTGGTACACCCAGGCTGATATCTGCTACGCCTACTTGTCGGATATCCCGACATTCTTACCGCTATCATATGCAGAAAGCTTCTGTCGTAGCCGCTGGTTCACGAGAGGCTGGACACTCCAAGAGCTTATAGCACCTCGGGATATTGTGTTTTATGCTGCCGATTGGTCACGCATAGGCACCAAATCAACACTTGCGCGAGAAATTGCTTCGGCGTCAGGCATCAGCCTCAAATATCTCAGCCCTCAAGAGAACTATACTGTCTTAGCCCGGGATATCTGGGTAGACAGCATCAATTCCCCTGTCCATGAAGCCTCGATCGCAGAAAGAATGTCCTGGCTCTCTCGACGTCAAACCACTAGGCTCGAGGATATGGCGTATTGCATGCTGGGGCTTTTTGGTATACATATGCCGCTGGTGTATGGGGAAGGGCCGAGAGCATTTTTGCGATTACAGGAAGAGATTCTCAAGTCCTCCGACGATCACACCCTATTTTGCTGGTCTTGGGGAATGGATGGAACAGGGGGCAGTCTGCTTTCTCCACGACCGCACAGTTTCATGGAGGCGTCCAGATATGTCCCTGAAAGGGCAAAAACCCGACCTCTTCCGTACGCAATGACCAATGCTGGCCTCTCCATTCATCTCCCCCTCATCCAATGCTGGTCCTCCTACATCGCGGCATTGAACGTTCAGATTGCTGGCGAGGATGAACACGTCGGTATAGCCATGACAGGAGACATCATCACCGGACGCTTCTCCCGACACCATTACCCGGATGTACCCATCCCACTTTGCCCTACCATTGAGAAGACTGATATGGAACTGACGGCTATGTTCGTCCCAGGACGGTCAGTTGGCCAAAAGGGAACTGGGCCCCATCTGCCGTTGATAATACTGACTGCCGTGCGGGAGCATTTCTCTCCTTTGGTCATAGAGAGTCTTTCCTGGCCATTAAAACTATACCACCGGACCGATTCTTGGGAGAGGAGAGCATCCTCGTGATTTGTCCAGCACAAACAAATGATGCAGTTAGTACGGACTGGGTTAAAGACATTCTTCAGATCGATGCGGCATTCGTAGGAGCCACGGTTGTTGAGATCACAATGCCAAGGGAGATTAGAGAGATTTTGCTGTTCACAGTAACAACAATTAATGCAGGCACACATCTCATTCCCCAATGGCATTGTTACAACCTCACAGACTGCATAGAAGACTTGGGGGTGTATACCCTCTCCATGGAAAGCCTGATGCACGGGAACGTTCTTGAAGTCATCAGAAAGGTCATGGTAGATCCTCAATATGCTAAAATCATAAGTGGCGGGTTGGATGGTGATTCGATCTCGGTTGGCATGGCTAAGAGTGCGTTTACAACTGCTGCTGCTTCTATGTTAAAGCACATCCACATTCGCTCAAATTGACCTACATGAGGTGATGAGCCTAAATCGTGGAAATAATGCGTTTTCTTTATTTTGCTTCAAGGTTGAGAGAGAAAACTGTGTTTTAAGGTATCAGGCATGATACCTTATTGTGTTAAAGAAAACTGTGTCTTTTAGATGTGTGGCCTTGATCTATCTCTTCGAGATATTGAGTAAGGTTCCTATATATATAGACCCACCACCCGAGTCCAGGCTACACCAAGTGCTTGTCAAGAGACCCAAGCGGAACCCGCCAATATGCTCCAGTTTAAAAAATATTTCGAAGCCCGCGATACTACTCCAAACGCTTTAGTGAGCCAACAGCTAGTCAGCAGTAGGAAACGTGGCAAAGGCCATCAGGAATGAACTGGAAGCCAACATCAAATGACCAGAACACACCCCATCACGGCCAGAAAGAACTAAAGCAGCTATCCCATACAGATCGAGCATATCTAGCCCTCTTTTGATTTTAAAGGCAACGAGGCATTCCAGCATGACGCCATGGCTAGTAAGTGTTTCCAATGTCCAACCTTTGCGGGAGCCAGCATTCTTGTCGATGTCCCTGGATCTATGGAAGAGAAATGGCGCTTGGCTTCGATTGAGCGAATGAGCATTCATCACGACATGCGGAGTGGGAGACCAACCGCACTAGGAGTTTTGACCGGGGCGGACTTCCTAAGAACTGTTTAAGCAAGGGATAGTTTTGTCACATCCTTGCATCCTCCATGTTGGTTCGCGATACCAACTCCAGGATATTCAGTGTCGTTCTCGCAGCCTGATAAAGCTGTTGGTCGTATGGGTATTTCTGGGAGACATTATAAGATACTGGATGTTAGGCGCATGGCCGACTAACTAAGGTGGTATAGCTTGTGCGCATCTGGGTATCGCTGTAAGAATTTAGCCAACCTTTGTCTTGACGCGCTCGGTAATGTTGGTTATCTTAGAGAACGTTTCGTTGAGCTCGTTAGCAGAGAGGTTGCAACGATAACACCTTGTACCTGGAAAAGAATATACTCATCGTACAAGATGAAGTATAAAAGACTTGAGCAACATTTGCAATAAAATATATAGGAATTCATGAGAAGATTGTTGAAAATAGGATATCTCATGATATCTTATGATGAAATCATCATAGTTCTCTTCTAAGCTTTGCTCTACTTATTTCCGTCTTTCGTCCGCCTGTATCACTATGATCACTCACTATCCTGGGCCTCGGTAATGGCGAAACTACCCGCGAAGCGATTGGTCAGCTCTACAAGTCGGACAAATCTTACGATAAGACATGGAACATGGTAGCTCTCAGCCGAAAGCTTCATGGTTGGTGGGACAGAGCGCACTTTGGTCTCAAGTACGTGGGGCGGCAGACAAAGATCTGGGCCTTATCAGCCTGCAATTTTTTTTTTTGGATGCCCAAGAATATCTCCAAGATGGCCAAAGACTCAGTGAATCTGGATCAGCAGAAAGGTTCCTTGCCAAGGCTTCTGAAGAATCTTGAGCACTACTATGGTGGTGAATTGCAGAGTACCTACACGAAAAAGAATTTTCCGACTGTCAATTTATCAGTGGCGTCAAGCTTCGACCTGACAATTAACCATCCCGGTCGAACAACCATCATTCTCAAGGCCTTTTCCTATACTAAAGGACACGACTAGATTGTCCTTTGTCTGGCCTGGTGCAGAATAGAACCAAGCGACACGGCGCTCAACGAAGCGAAGGTGATGTCGAACACTATGCTTCTAATTTTTATTTTGATCTCAGATAAAGTGTAAAGACAACACCTAAAACGTGAAGCCGTGCCAACACTACCTCCCCAGGTACTTTCCTGGTCCAGCGCTTCATGGCCTTTCACAATCCACTTTTTGCAGGAATTCTCCGGTACGGAGTTATAAAAGTTGCAGAACTTATACTATCAAGAGATTCAAGTCACATATTTTGCCATAAATAATTAAACTTGGAAGAATCATCATCTAAACATCCCATTTGGGATCTCTTCAGATTAGGTGCAGGGTAGGTAGCACGCAGGGCTCAGTGACACAGACTGTTAGTGCATTAGGCGTCGCTGCACTAGACGGGTAATCCCCGGACTGTCGCTTATACACACGATGACAGAGGGCCATATTGAGCAGTGGGGACGAGATTTAGCAGGGCCAAGTTCACTCAGTCGTTTTATACCTTGATGTAGTCCACCTTGGCACTGGGTGCCCACCACCAATTAGACTTTCCCTAGGGATACCCAATATACTAGAAATAGTACTTTAAGTCGCCATACTGTTCATCACGCCCGACACGCTTATCTTTGAGGATGTGTAACAGATGGACGGAATCAGGATCCAACCCACTGGCCTTGTCCCAGCCTTCTCTCTGATTCCTCCAATAAACAAGAGGTTCTTCTCAGTCTTTTCATGGGTTTCATACCCAGAGAACGAACCCTCTTGACTGTCAGAGTTATCCTCCAGGACATATTCAATATTCATGAGGACATGTGGTCCATGAACAGTCGGAAAAACCGAGGTAATCTCAACGTCGTCTCGATGTTCAGTCTCGCGACTAGTAATTCGCCACCGGAGGACGTTATCCAGTGCTTCGAAGTATTCGACAAAGGCTGAATTGAGAGATGTCCAGAGAGCAGACCGGGACATACCAGTAATGGGCTTGATGTTGATGGCACCCCCCGTTTTTTTCATCATAGCGGAAAGGGAATGGCCATGCTAATTCATCATCTCGACCTATGACAGGTCATCATCAATGATCGTCACTATCAAGCCAATAGCCACATCGTGTAGCTGGCGTTTTATCCCGGCCCTGTCAGGTCCCTCTGGGCTGTACAAAAGTTCTATGATATATCTCGGCTAATTGGGAACGGCAAAGGTTTTCCGTCAATTATGCGGACCTCCCTGTGTGACGTCCTATGTCCTGCCTCCCAAGACGCTGGACCTGGCAAACCGGACAGAATTGCTGGCATCAAACGATAGCTCGCTTCACGATACCATTTTAGCCGTCTTGGCATGTCTTGTTACACATGATGCGTTACTACTCATCATAAAGAATAGAGCACATATTGCCTTGAAGATATCCGCGTTCAAATTAGCAGAAGCTCGTCTGTTTGCCATGCACACTGGCTACCATCTTTGACGTTATCTTCACCAGTAAGACACTCTTAGTTCTGGGGTAGAACCTGGTAACTAGGTTTACCGCCGTCCTGCTTGACGGGCCGTCGGATTGACTATTCAATGAAACCTTCCGTCTCAAGGTAAGGTGCAGCCCCTACGCCTCAGGGCGAGCGGGGGTGGGACCTGGGGTCGAGGATGGGATTTCGAGCCTTCTGATCCTTCTGTGGGTCTGAATCCTTCGGCACACTAATTCCCCGTATGGCAACTGAGCATTAATGGGTGCCTGGAGAAGAGGTGGGCAAACAAGAGACTTGGCAGCTTGGCTAGTACTTGAGAGATGTTATGATGAGGAACATACGATGCAGTGCGTCGTGGCAAGCGAGCCTGTGTTGCTTGCTCGGCTGAGTGACACCAACAAATGACCTTCACATACACATCCGAATCCGAGGAACGAGAGAAATTGAGATGCGCTCAGGTGGAGACATATGGTCTAACCATCGCAACCATCCAAGTGTGGTCACTAATTGTTGTTCCATGTCCTCGTTGCTCTAAACTTCACGACGAGTGTGTTGTTAACCTCCCACAACACCAAGCCCAACTAGTTGTTCTATATGGCTTGTTACTAGTATGATAGACTAGTCCATCTGAGATAGACTGGATGACATATAGGTCCGGGATAGATAGCCAACTTGTCAATGATATGAGATCTACGCGCGGCGGGAAACTCATCGCCCTACGTGAGTGGTACGCAAGGGTGTCTTCCTCAGCTTCCTCTTTCGAGATCCGCAGCATGTACATGCATCCTTTGGACAGTCATACCGCCCCCTCGCTAAAGCTTATACTCAATTCGGGCTTTGCTAACAAGAGTCTAGAGAATATAAAGCCAGCACTTCGCCTGTCATCAGGGTCTTGTTTTAGACAAGCTTCAAACTACCTCAGACCTTCCCTCTATCTGCCTTCTAGCACAGTTTCAAAAGCATCTAAATTCTCGAAACCTATCATTTCTTCCAAACCTCACTCTCGTGTCCATCATGCGACCTCTTCCTCTGCTCGTGGCTCTCCTACCTTCTCTAAGTGGGGCAGTAAAGTTCGAGCTCATCAGGGGCACCTGCGACACTGGTTTCCATCCCGATGCCCCGGGTTCGTGGGCGTGGGATGTCATCAAGCGCGTCGGCGACGGCGGCTGTAAGGGCTGCAACCTCTTCACGGAGCGTAAGGACGGCGTATGGTATGCCGCCAGCCCGTGCAACCCCTGCGATGGCGGCATAAGGTACGAGTTCGTCCCCAACGGCAGTGGAAGAAATATCTACCGGGCCGGGAATCGGAACAAGATCATCGGTCATTGTGAGGGGAGAAACGGCCCCAACCAGAACTGCAACGGGGCAACCTATTCATGTGTTGGCGCCATCAACTACATCTGCTCGGTAGATGAGTGTTAGATGAGATATCATAAGTAATGCTGCAAATCTACATTGTATGTACAATAAATCATGAGGTTGTCAGAAGCTCACTAATAATGCCAGGTGTAGGATCCTGCGTACCAGCTTTGGTAAGGTGTTTAGCTCGAAGGGGCAGGCATGACGGAATACAGGCACGCGAGTGAGTGGATCAACTAAAGGTGCAATTTTGCAGTTGTGGGGGATTCGGTTATGAGGCTGGCATTGTTCGCGTTAGTTCGATGTAGCCAAATATGTTGAATCTGCACCGCTTCGCATGCCTCTGAGATCGTATTGGTTCTTGAAACAAATTTTGATGCTGTTAAGAAGCGTTTGTTTTCCTGATGATATTTCAAATCTGTATAGGTGACGAAAGATGATGTGTTTCTCGGCCTAGCGGCACTCCAAAGCATGTCACTGAGATTGCCTCTTGCCATGTACAATGTAGAAACAAGAAATGCCACTCGTCGTGGCTGTATTGCCCATCGATCGACCTTTTCCAAAAGCATTTGAGCGATATAATTCCCAGCCTGACAACTAGTATCCGGAGGACGATCCAGGCGAGAAAGGCTGTCAGCCTGACTAGGGAGTCCTTGAAGAGGCGCTAATGGAAGTCCAGGACGTTGAATTTTTAACGATGCGATGAATGATGCGTACAAATACTCTGTTGAAAGTGTAAAACGCCTGTTGTTTAGGAGCGTATGCTCTTTCTGCTGGTTGGAGAGGGCTGTATGGAGTTCGCGGCTGCGATGCCAGGTCACAAACTGAAATTATTCAATAGTGACAGTCAGTATCGGCTTCTAATTGCTTTTAAAATGAAGATTGTGCTACTGTACGCGTTACCAACCAACTTGAAATCCGGAGTGCACGTTCCATTGATAATATAACTGCACTGAGAACTGCACAAATGTAAAAATAATCGACAAGTCACCAGGCCTTCTTCGTGAGTTGCCACGTGTAGATTATCAGGGTCCGCGCCATGAGTGTCACTTCCTAAGTAATTGCCATAAGGAATACTCAGCCATTCAGCGATCGGTAGGCTGCCCATGAGTTCCCGACAATAGAAGATAGGTCTTATAGAATAAACTACACTTACTCAAAGAAATATTGGCTTCTGCGACCAAGCCAATCTAAGTCCAATCCCTCAGTCATCTCATAGCAGGGGCCATTACTTTTGGGGTGCAGTGCTTGTTCCAGATCTCCTCAACAGCATGAAAGCGTGAGGGGTCAGAAATACAGCATGCATCACCAGGATTAGCTGAGTGGTTCTTTGAACTGGCTGTATTACTGGCAATCTACATTCTCTGGGGCACATTATGCTCAAACTCGAGTGAGTCTCGCGAGGGAAGTTCATGGCCAACCCTTTTGTCATGACTAGCAGGACAGGCTGACTATTAGTCAGAACGGGATATTGCTGGATATTGTTTCTTAGGGCTTTGGATTAAGGAACAGAAATGACATTCTTGCAGGTGAGCATCATCGCCATCTTTTGTTTTAAGCCCGAGACCACTATGCTTCTCGGTTGGGAACATTCTACTCGGTTCGAATATACGACACTAAAACCCCAAGTCTTGGATCTAGAGCCGGAACCGCGTGCGGCTGATTTTGACATCGTCTTCGAAAGCCTTCTAAATGTTGTCATCAGCCATACAAATAACTTGGAGGTGCTATTGACAATTAGCTAGAGATGGTAGTCAGAGACAACCACCTCCATGCTCCCACAGTGTGGTCAATTATTGGCCTCAACGCTCTTGCCAATACGAGGTACAAGGATGTCAATGTTGAAGTGACTACGACGGAGCAATTCATTACTTCAAATGAACGTGGGCTGCTAGCTGTTGAACGACATTACCGAGACTCCTAAGCGCAAACATGGGAGGTATTGGCATCCTCTTTCGAGATGAGCTTCGACATCTCATGGCAATCTAGTCAAAATACTTAAAGGGTTGACATCAGTTACCCTAGTTTCATTATTTGTTTGATATTGGCTTCGTTGAAGCTATACTGCAGGGCTATTTATCACAGGTTTGGCTTCATGCCGCCTTACCTTCGCTAGTCAAAGAACTAGAACTGTCTCCCTCACGAAGTGACGACATCTAGCTCGGGCGATTCGAAATACAGATATGACGGAGGAGCACACCGAGTTCCTATGTCTCTTCATTATTGACAGAGAGCTTGTTTTGGCCAGGCTAACGAGTGGCCCAGAGTTTGGCCCAGGAAGGTTTTCAGGAAGGGAATTTTCCTTTCAGTCAAGCTCTCAATGAATGGCAAGCGATCAGAGCTAAGCAGCGATTTGTCTTTATAGATCTATGATTTCGTTATTTTTTAAAGCATCGATAAGCCGAGGATTAGTGATCTAATCGGGCAACAGTTAAGCAGCGATACTCTCCCGTCTATCACCCCGATTGATGAGACTATCACCCCCGTGCAGCAAATACTTTTAATCTCACCCACATCCAATCTACCCTTGAGCATTGAAAATAGAATAAGAACCTCAAACATCACAGCCAAGCTTCTACCATCCAGTCACGCGGACCCTTTCCCCAAAGAAATGACCCTTGGCAATTTTATTTCACTCTGCATATTTAAACAACAGCGCTCGTCATGCAGTCGTAGGTTAGATCAATACCAGGGATCACATAAACTTCCATCTCATTCTGAGCGCATCGCATTGAAGATGAAACAGGTCATTGCGCAGTCATCCAGAGTGAGGCGAGCAGCAAGGTCAAGGGTAGCAGTCTGTGCTCTGCTACTATAAGCTTAACCAACAGCCTGGCGGAACTCTGCATATGGATACCCGGACCAAGCAATGAAAGAGCCGATGTTGGCGCCAGTTTAATAAACATGAGGCATCCTGTTATGCAATTGTGGAGTGGCATAGCGGGGCTAGCACCGTGGGGTATAATATAAATGGAGGCCCGTCCAACCTGTTGGTCGTGTTGGTTGTGTCCTTTTCATTTATGCTCTTCCTTCCTGTCTCACCACAAAGCTCCACCCACACAAGTCGCCATAGCCACTCGCCTTATTGATGGCCATGTCCGAACAAATTCCCTCCTTCAACGAGCGGCTGCGCAACCTGGAACCCGTGAGGCCAAGCGATGCCATGCGAAGGCTTTTTTGGGCCATCCAAGGACCTTTGGAGACCAGTATATCTGTTCTAACGGATCCAATCAACCGCAGTGGACAACGCGAGCCGTACTTTCGTCAAACCGAGGATGGCACAAGCTGGCACCCAATCTCCCAAGAATCCGTGCTTGTGCCAGAAGTCTCGTCTATTCTCGTCCGAGTGACGTTCTTGGACGAGTTTCCCGATTGGTGGGCGACAGAATTGCACAGGCATGCGAGCTCAGATACGGAGGAATTGGTCGGATGTGTCTTTCAAGAAGTCGACGGCGAGAGGATCCTGAAGCGATGCTGTAACGAGACCCGGCCTGCAGACCACAAACCGTTGTTGGTTACGGCATCCTCACACCCGTATGTCACCGTTCACGACTACCTGTCCGCGGTGCATCCCTGGTTGATAGAGCAACGGCTTGAAATTTCACAGGCGGTCGGGAGCATGACTGGAGAGGCATTGTCACCAGACTCCATGGTGGTGAACCATGCTGCCCCGGAATCATTGGATATCATGGATGAACAAGACTGGATTCAGCCCAGGATTATATCCACCGCTCAACCCATGGGACAAGATCTATTCACTAGTTGCCCTGAGATGTTGCAATTGTTCGAAAATCAGTGAACTTCTCAGGAGGATCACCAAGACATGAAATGTATTTGAGCGGATTCAGACGGACGGCTGGTGTTTCAAGGGGATGCAGCGACATTGTAGTATGTCGTCTATTGCTAAAGCGAGGCTGAGTTGAGGACTTGACAGGATCCAGATGGTCAACCCTGGTATTTGGAGATCGAAAAAGCCGCAGTTTACTTGTGCGCCACCATGTCTGATCCAACTCCCTCCCTGGACCCGCGCCACAAGCACCATCGACTATCCGAGGATCACTGTCACAGACGGCACATGGAGGACGACCATCACAGAGCCTCCAATGACCATAAGCAATTGGGCCTTTGAAGTGTTGACCGTCACAAAAGAAAAGTCCGGTGCGAATAAGCGACAGGCAGCCAACAGTGTAGTGCCAGCCCTTGCGGAGATCGCGTGGCCAAACGCTACGTACACCGGTCAAGACAGAGAATAGTCGACGACCGCACCAAATGATGCGTCGCCGTCACTACCTAACATCTTTGGACAATTAGCTATGGACCCACCTGAGGGCCAATGGCCCGATAGTGAGGTAGAAATGATACTTGGTGATCAACAGTTTCCTGTCGATGACGAATGTGTGAACGGCGACCTCATTTGCGTGGCGGAGAAACTGGGTTTGGGGGGTATTGGGCCTATGGTACCAGCAGACGATCCGTATCCTGACGATGAGTACGACGAGAATGCCGACATACGCCCTTCCTGCCCTGTGCCAGAAACAACAACTTCATCGCCGACAACTACATCTGAAGCCGAAGACTGGACACCCACGTGGGAGCCAGAGCCTGAACCGGAACCATCTCCGTACGAGGACGGAGACCCTAGTATCAACGAGGTTAGCTGTAACCCTGATGGCCGCAAGTCGAGCCATGAGCGGATCGACAATGCTATCAAGTCTTACTGCAATAGCCTCGCTGAGGAGGGGGATATGCTATACGAGGGGTTCGAAAGGAAGAGGCAATTCGAATTTCCAGTGATCAATCTGGAAACGGTCATGGCGATAGAGATATCCTTCAAGGTCTGGGACAATTGCCAGTGGGAGTTCACATGGGACGAGTGCCGAAAATACCTTCTTGCCCCAATCGACTCTTGTCAGTATGGAGGAAAGGATGGCAAGAGAGGAGGCACGGTAGATAATAACTGTTATACTTGGATCATGGATCCGTATAGTGTTCTGTAGATATTCTCAAACACCTCGACAAGTCTTCTCTCAAGTCTAGCCTCGTCATAAACGAGAGGCCGTATCTTAGTTGCTTGTAACATTTCTCTGAAGTCTTCCTACCAGCTTCTTCGTCTTTTTTACTATGGGAAAGAAGTCTCCGCAGTTATTTATTCCTATCTAAAGCAGCTTCAATGAACCTGTTGACACCTCCGGCGAACTATATATGCTATCAATGGTGACATTACAATATTCTTAATGGAAGTCGAATCCAAGATCGTCACCGGTTAATCAACGACTGAGTGATATGCCGAGTACTTCGTTTACAGAAAGAGGAACTTTTTGGGGCTTCTGAGATATCTTTCGTTAAGACTCTTGCTGTGGGATTGTCACTACTAAGGGCGCCTTGGGAAGGCAGCGACAATTTATGATTCACAATCATGTGTGAATGATACTCGGAGGTCTTGTCGAGCGAATCCGATAACATGCGGAATGTACTCTAAATATGAGTCTCTGTAGGCTGGTGCCTAAAAGTGTGTTGTGGCTGTTCGTCATGATGGACTAGCCACTTAAAGCCACAACACCAAACCTGATTAATTCCCTTCAAGATAACATGGTGGCCTAGATAATCTGATTTTAATCATCTCGGTCACCGATAACGAAGACGAAAAACTCATTTCGGTCTAGTCTTTCTCGGCCGTGTGTTGTCGTTGGATGTTTCTCGTCGTCTTGATCAGTAAGAATAAGGACATTCCTTAACATCTAACTGATCCACACTAGTTCTTCTTCCGCCTCTGCTCGATTTAAACACCATTGGTACTCTGTTGGATACCAGAAAGCTTCTGAATGGCCCGCTTGGTATATCTTTCCACCACTCTTCAAGTCACTATACAAGACGAACCTTAGAGGTTGCGTTATGTAGGTGACCCTAACTTTGTTTTTCTATTCGTCTTGATGTTTCTATAGATGGACATTCACTAACTCTAGGCGAACTTGGATAGAAAGCCAGGTCGGCTGCAATGGTTTGTCAGAGCCAATCTCTCCAACGACATGTTGTGGGAACACTTCTTACCTCATAGGCAGAAGATGAGGTCATCAATTCCTTTGGTGGCTGTCATATTTATCTTGCGCACCATGTCCAATAGGACTAATAGCCAGAGCTGTGCCCGGATTCTATTTACAGTGTCTTGAGAAAATACATGTGTGGATGGACCCGGTTTTAAATGTTTAGTTTGGGAAGTTTACGGAAGAGGCGACACTTTATCGTACCCTATTAGATTAGCGAGTCACAGACGCGAGCTGCCCAATGCGGTAGGTATTTGATTTAGCGCGGGGCTGGTGGCTTCTAGTAGACACGCGGCTACGAATGAAACATTTGTATTATTGCATTCCTACCAATTACCATCATTCCGCGCCTTGAATAGAGTTTTGGCCCTAATTCGGTTTGTGCAGTCTAGATGGGACTGCGAATTCCAGGTTGCCGGTTTTCCGGGAACATGTATAGATCAAGCCATGTTGTAAACTGCATAAGATACAAATACAAGCTTCCACGTCTGGTTCACGATACCAGTCCATCTCACCAACGCTTCAAACACTTCATTGTGATTTACGAACTACCCTGCGTTCCGCAAATATGTTGTTCGCCGTCACTCTTACTCTGGCCGCCGCCACTGCCGTCTTGGCATCCCCACTTGAGACCAGGGCTAAGGCCAAGGCCAAGACGGCTGTCCTACCGCTGAAGCATGTCGCCAATGTCAGTTCGATTAAGAGCATCGTCCAGAAAGGCCAGGCCCGCATTCGCAATATCAATGGCCCAACTAGCTCATCCAACCAAGACGATGTCAGCTCGGGTTCTATCACTAACGAGGATGTCACCTATGTCGCCCCTGTCACTATCGGAGGCAAAACCTGGAATCTCATTGTCGACACTGGATGTAAGTGACACATATATTACAAATTTGGCAAAGAACTGTCGGCTGAGCATAATGAAGCCTCAAACACTTGGTGTGGAGCTCAAACTTCGTGCGAGCAAACATCGACTGGCAAATCTACTGGTGGCTTTGTCTTTGTCCCTTACGGCTCCGGTTCATTCTACGGCGTCGAGTACACGGATACCGTCAGCTTTGGTAACCTCAGCGTCGGAAGGCAGTCTATTGGAGCTGCTGTCAAGGCTTACGGCTTCTCTGATGTGGACGGCATTATCGGCTTTGGTCCTGTTGGCCTCACCCAGGGCACCGTCTCCAACGTCGACACAGTTCCAACCTTCATGGACAATCTCTATAGTCAGGGTTCGATCCCGTCTCAAGTCCTCGGCGTTTCATTTCGACCTGAGTTTGGTAGTGACGATGATGACACCAACGGAGAGCTGACCCTTGGTGGAATTGATAGCTCCAAGTACTCCGGTTCAATCACATACTTCCCAACCCTGACTAGGGGCTCGGCTGCCGCATACTGGGGTATCGCCATTGCTGGCTTCACCTACGGCTCTACAACCCTTTCTTCCTCTGGTAGCGGCATCGTCGATACTGGCACTACGCTCATCTACATCCCTACTCCTGCCTACAAGAAGTTTTTGTCTGCTGCCGGCGGTAAGACGGACAGAAAATCCGGTCTTGCTGTGTTTAACACGAAGCCTACTTCCAACTTTGGGATCAAGCTCGGGTCGACGACTTATACCCTTACGCCCGCACAGTACTTAGTTCCCACTGCTCAGTACGGCGTATTCGGCCTGAACCCCAACAAGTACTACTCGTGGATCGGTGATGGAGGTCGCTCTGGCGTGAACACTATTATTGGACAAAAGTTCCTTGAGAACTATTACTCTGTCTATGATACTACGAACTCCCGCATTGGCTTTGCCACTGCTATCTAGGATCTATAGTGTAAGTCAAGTCAGAGCTAAAGTGGTAGAGAAAGCTTCGGGTAATTTCTTTTTTTAGGAGTTTTGTTTCAATAGAATCCATGGAGATAAATTGGATATGTAAAAATAATTTAGAGATTACAATAGATAGGCATGTGCTTCTATTAACTACTATTGCTTCAACACCAAATTGCAAGAACTGAAATACATTTTTCTTAGGTTTTAGAGTGTTCAACTTCTGACGTTTTCTTTCCTCGCATCTTTAGGATGCCTAAGTCAGTAGGATTCGGTAAATTTCCGAAAAGAGCTGACGCGAACGAGAGATCCTGTGTTTCCTAGTTGGTGCTGCTGGCCTCGGGCAGCCTTCCTCCGTTAGTCTTCATTAGTCTTCCTGTGATATATCGGGTCGTGATACTCTACATATGTGATACCTATCGCATGATAGAATTCATGAAGCATAACGTCTCCAAGTATGACACGAAATTGAATGCCAAGTCTCATTGCAGAACCACTCGCTCTAACCCCTATTACCTGTAGGGTAGTGATACATCTATCATATTCAGAGCCTGTCAAGCAGTAATACAGTCAGCACACTAAAAGTTCATGTTTAAACTCGGAAAATATCATAGTTGCTTTATTTGACTTGTTATATCAAGGATATCCGTCTAATTCTGTTTGATACTTCACTGTTGACCCATCCAATTACTCTTTAACCATGAGTACAGCTCGCTTTTTCTCAGTGATTACGCCGATAACTGACAATCACTTGACGTGTTTGCCACATCTGTTCAATAGTATATACCCATAGGACTAAAGAGTACTTGTGGCGCTGATGGTGCATATGTGTTTTCGGACAGTAAGTATGCCTAGGGTCGGAGAGGTATGTCGACTAACAGAGACGTTAGTTAGGCCGGGTCGGGTCTAGCGTCCGAAAGAGGGAGTTCCTTCTCGATCAGGAAAGTCAGGTTCCGTCGCAGGGATCGCTTCCTTTATCTCGTCGTTGGGTTTTTTTTTATCTTGCTAGTCTTAACATTCCTATCTGATTTTAAATATTAAAGGTTTGCTCTATAACTTCTAAATGCAAAGAAGCCGGCTTTAACAATAATAAAGAACATAGTTTTTTTCCATCTCGGTGGTATTATAACCTAATGCCCATATAATTGCCTTTTAACCTACAGCGCAGCAAAGTTATTATTATTTTTTTTTTTTTTTTTAAAACCTAGTAATAACCTTAAAAAGAGATTTAAATAAGCTAATAATAGCCCTCAAAAGTAATAATAATAGTGACCTAAAGCCTAGGTCGAGATATTAATATATTAGCTTAATAAGGTTACCTTTTAGCTATAATATATAACCTTATAACTGCCTTAACTAACTCTATTCAAAATAAATAGCTTACATAACCAGCTAAAAGGCATTAAATCCCTCTGCCCGTTTAGCAAGTCTTCCTTTAACTTCCACCTTATAATCTTCCAAGCTATAAGACTACAAGTCAGCAGATAATTCAGAGAAGAGATAGAAACGCATACCTACTCTTCAGTCAATCATCCGAATTACTCATCAACTAACTAGCCAAGCTTCAACGCTTATAGGTCAACCAAGCTTCCATGTTTGATCAATAAGCTAACTGCAATCACAGCCAAGATATCAATCATAAGTAGCCCCAATCCGATGCCTACTTTACGCAAAGACCTTTAACTAACCAACCTAAGCGATATAACTAGGGCTTATAAGACTGAATTCCGGTACCTATAAAAGACCCTCCGCGACTAATTTATGAAGACTGATAAAAAGACCCGCTATAAGCTATGCGCTATAAGTAATATAAAGAGATTAAGGGGGCTAAGA